>BFEA01000083.1:464042-478747 GCA_003427395.1 Chara braunii
GCAAGCAGGTCCAAGATCTGCTGCAGCGGTATGAAGCCACCAGAGTCGACAGGCTCAAGTTCTGGCACTTTGAATAATCTGAGGGTCACGATGACGCAACACCGGAAGAGCTGCACAAGGAGTTCCTCTCCAAACTCGTGACCCGGTTGGTTTACACTTATAACCACCTGCAGTCCGAGTTAGAGAAGCAGCACCAGGAACTGGGGAATCTTCGACAGGCAGTGCGGAACCACAAGGATGCTACACGGGCACTTCATACCCGTGTACAGGACTCGGAGCAAGCAGCACCAAGACTAAATGTTGGCGAACCCAACAATGCAGACTCTACCAGCCAGTTCGAGCAACGAATTAACCATGTACTCGCGATGATCGGCAACATCAGCACCTTTGCCGCACCAGCCTGCATCAGCGAGCAGCTCGACACCTTGAAGAACGAGGTTCGACAACTACACCAGCCGCTCGACAACGATGGCAGCACCAGTGCATCGCTGCAGTACAAGATGCCGACATTCCGGATCGAAACGTTTGATGACTATACGCATTAGGACCCGGTCACCTGGTGGCAGGGCTTTTCGACGGAGCTTCGGATTCATCAAGTCCCCGATCACTTGTACATCTTGGCGCTGTTCCTCAACGCCAAGGGCGGATGCCGGATCTGGCTCAGCCACATGGCAACCATCCACGGCGTCCAGGTCGCCGACCTGTGCAAAGAGATCTGTTGGGACTATCTGATGAAGGAATGGAAGAAGCGGTTCATTGTTGACGACGCCCCGAAGCTCACCATCAACAGCCTCTTTGCCATGACTCAAGGCAACACACCGACACGCGATTGGCTCACGGAATGGCAAAAGATCGTGGTAACACCCGATCTCGACTTGCCATTTTCGCATGTGCGTCGGGAGTTCTACAACCAGTTGTGTGCCGCCTTGAGCCTCGCACTCTGTGATCGCGAACAATACACGACCTTCGCCGAAGTCATTGACAAGGCTCGTGAGATCATGAAGACCAACCGGGCTGCTGCACTCGAGAAATCAGCGTGGCAGCCAGCCTATATGGAGAACGGAAAATTTGGTCCGCGTCCGCAGCCCGTCGCTACAGTCCAACCGGACAACCTTGTGGAAGACCCGAGAGCCGCCCCAGCATCACGTGAGGGAGATCAGGTGGCCCTCCGTCGAGCCGCAAAGCAACAATAATCTCGTGGAAAAGGGAAGGCGAAAACAACATCGTCGGCCGAAAATGGACAACCAGTACCATGGGTCAAGTTTAGCTTGATCGAGGACGAATAGCCGATACAGGTGCTGCTATTGGTGTAATAGCACCAAGCACAAGACCTCCCAATGCCAAGATCAAGGCATGGAGGATGTTCGACCTCGAACCAGCTCAGGAAACTGAGCTACGCGGGAGGTGAGGCGATTCCACCTCTCACTCCGCCAGATTCGGCCGCCTTGCTAGTGGCCTTCTACACATTTGGGGAAAATGCGGATGTCGGAAGTCCTCGGTTCATTTGCGAGGATTGCGCTGTCCACTTGGTCCCACCGTTGGACCAGCCACTCCAGGTGCAAGACTCCACCGCATGCACGGTTTCATCACCATCGGCAACCGATTCGGCAACCTCACCGCCAACTTTCGTCGGGGATTCGACGTCATGGTCAATACTTGAGAAACTCGACGCGTTGACGTTCGCGGACTTCCAATGGATGCCCCTTCCCCCGACCGGTCGATTGCTGAAACCGCATTGGAACACGATTAGGGCACAATTGCGGTGTCGAGCGCATCGGCTCCCGCGCAAGCGAGGGCCCTCCTAATCGTGTCACGCAGGAAAAACTTAGGCTTTCAATTTTTCAGAGACAGCTCGGGGGTGATGGCCCCTTAGGGTGCCCCGCGAGAACCTATCCTGTCGTAGGGGACCGCGGGATGTACAGTTGGTGCACTCTGTCGGAGCGGCGAAGGGTCGGCGCGGGTTACCGAGTCGCCCCCGAGTTGTCTCTAAAAGATTGAAAGCCTAAGTTTCTCCTGCGTGACGCGGCCGGGAGGGCCCTCGCTCGCGCGGGGGCCGATGCGCTCGACAACGGGATTACTTGCACATTGCAGTACCAACTTCGTTGATGGATGTCGGAGTAGAGGTTGTTGACCTTCGTGACTACCTTTCGGAGATTGACCGCGAGTTCAAGTCACAACGGTACACCACCAACGATGCGCCATTGCTGTACATGCATTCAGATCGGAGAAGCGACCTGCAGCGCTTTGATTGATTGCGGAGCTACTCGGAACTATATGAGCCAAGACTTCTTGGTGCGCGCTGGCCTGGGGTCACGCATTCGGAGGAAGTCGAAGCCCACGAAGTGACGTTGGCCGACGGTCACACGCATAAGTCCATTGACCGGTGCATTGATTTTGTCCCTGTGTACTTCACCCCGCATGCAAATGAGGTCGTGTACATTTTGGACACCAAGTTAAACATGATTTTCTGCATGTCGTGGCTGCAAAGGGAGGATCACCCGGTGAACTTCTACTGCCGCACCGTTCACATTCGTGATCGTAACGGAGTACTAGTCCCGTGTGCGGTGCCTCCACCTCACCCTTCGATCAATTGTCACGTGGTGTCTGCCGCGAGCATTCGAGATGGCCATGCTCATGGCACCCGTCCTTAGTATATACGACCCCACCTCGCCAACGAGAGTTAAAACCGATGCCTCCAACTATGGTATTGGGGCAGTATTGGAACATGCAAGGAAGGAGTTGCTCGCGTTCGTGATGGCCCGTGATGGCTCTCAAGCGATGGCGGCACTTCCTCCTTGGGTGTCGTAGGTTCACATGGGTCACGGATAACAATCTGTTGACTTACTACAAGATGCAAGATATGGTGAGAAGCGCTATTGAACGATGGATGTATTTCATCGACCAATTTGACTTCACATCAAAACATCTCACCGGCCTCTCCAATCGTGCAGCAGATGCACTCTCGCAATGACCTGATCTTTGCGCTATGACACATCATGCCTTCGCATTCGACGAGGAACTCTTGCGACATTTCATTAGGGGCTAGCTGTCCGATCCGGATTGCTATATGCGCAGCTATCTTTGGATCACCCGCCGACCAACAATTATTGCATCGTCGATGGGTACTTGCTTCTCCACTCGCGAGGCAAGGACTTACTCTGTGTCCCACGAGACCGTCGTCTTCGGACTCGCCTACTCGGTGAGTACCACGACTCACGACTCACCGGCCATTTTGGAGTCAATCGGACTATCGCACAACTTCGACAATGAATCCGATGGCCCGATGTCATCATCGATGTCATTCGGAATTGCGACTCTTGCGAAGTTTGCCAACATCCGCAATCCCTACGGCGAATTGGGCCCGTTGCCTATCCCGCGGGAACCTGGCCTCTCCATTGCTATGGAAGTCACCGACCCGTTTCCTCGCGACCGCCTCTGGCACGACGGAATCCTCATGGTCGTTGACCGATTGAGTAAATACACACGATTTATCCCTTGCAAGTACTATGCCACGGCTCCCGAACTTGGGTGCCTCTTGCACACCGGCTGGATTTGCAGCCACGACGCACCGGAAGATATCGTTAGCGACCACGACACTCGGTTCATGTCGGCATTTTGGACTCCTCTCATGAAGGAGTCCGGCACCGAAATGAAACCAAATTCGGCTCGACACCTACAAACGGACGGGCAAACAGAGAGAGCACATCAGACTGCTTAAATAATGCTTCGTACCGCCTGCCGGACATCGAGTTCGCCTACAACACTTCGTTGCATATGGCGATCGGCGTGCCTCCATTCGAGTTGCACCACGGTGGTCGGAAAGGCCGTATCTTCACTGATCTTCTCCTCATGCGAACTGTTGATATAGAAGGCGCTTACTCTCCAGCCTCCGTCAGGAAGTACAAGGAATTGCTGACTCAAGCCCGTGCGAACATGCACAAGGCTCAAGTTCGCATGCAGCAGCAAGCCAACAGGCGTCGAGTGCCATGTCCCGTCCGTGCCGGCGATCTTGTTTGGGTTTCAGCGGAAGAGTTTGTGCTTGAACATGATGTTTCGTGCAAACTACTCCCCAAATGGTTTGGACCATGGATCGTCCTTTCAGCCGCAGGCAACAAGCCCGACGACCCATCCTTTGTGATCGACATCCCTTTGCATATGCCAGTCCATTCAGTCTTTCACGCCTCGAAGCTGGCGACATACACACCAGCCAAGGACGATGACTTCCCGGACCGAGGATCACAGGACCCTCCATCCATGGATGGTCATCAGGAGATCGATCGCGTCGTCACGCACCGCAAGTACGACACCAAGCCGATGCAATACAAGGTCTCATTCAAATGGTGCAACCACGACGACACAAGGTGGATTTCACGAGCAGATTTGAAAGCATCGGCACCGCTGATCTACGCCGACTACGAGCAACGAAGACTAGCTAAGGAAGCTTCACAACCTGCCCCTCTCACCCGGACTTTGGTCTGTCCCTCCGACTGACAGCTTCGCCCTCGTGGGTAAGCTCGATCTTTCAAGGAGGGGGGGTTGTGGCATACTGCGCACCACACGGGGCTGCAGGGCCCAACCAGGCGGAACAACGGATAAGTCAAGGCCCTCCAGGCCTGTGTCGTTATTAGGCCCTCATAAAGTCGACCTTTCCTGAAATTTAGGCGCCAGACCAGGGATAAGCGCAGGCCATTTTTAGGCCCGTTTCAAGACAACCTTTTTTGTGAACTTGGGCGCCAGGGTTTGGCACGATTCGGCATTGGCAAGGCCAGCCTCCCAGTCGGACCAGCGTTATATATTGCTGATCTGCCCGGGAGGAGACAGGCAGTTCAGGAGGCAGGCTTTGGCACTCGGCAGCAGCACTCGGTGGAGCGGTGCAGTAGTAGGAGATGGGAGTAGTCTTCAGAGCTGGGCGCTCAGAGTAGCATTAGAGGGAGGGGAGCGGCTGAGGCCAGGGAGACTTACCTGGGAGCTACCTGTGGCGCCATCGCTCCAGCTTCATCTTCGATGTACCTGCATTTAGGCACCACCTTCCACAGGTTAGTACCTGGCACTAAGAGAGAGAGAGTTCTTTTTCTTCCTCCTCCTCAAGTCCACTATCTCTCCCTCACCCTCTCGCTACCTGACTTCTCGCTATCTGCCAGACTACGAGCGAGAAAGAGATAGAGATTTGTGACTTCGAGATTTGACGACATTTGGATTCCGACTCGACAGTGGGACAGCGGCATTGGATGGGGGGATTATTTGGTATCTTAATCAAGACTTGGTGTTGACGACGTCCCCATCCTTCCCTTCTTCTTCGCCTGATCCCCCTCCTCTTCGTCTGTGTATGATCTGAGCCTGGTGCATTCCTCCTGTGTGTAGCGCCAGGCCCCTTCACACCTTGCGATGATGATGATGTATGTTTGGTCTGCATTGCTACATGGATTGATCGGATCATTGGTATTTTAGCCTTCTGCTGCGCTATCCTGTACTATGTGAGAGAGGTCGGTTCTTGTTCTGGTCTGCACCATTACGGTATGCGACAAACAGGCAGACCAAGCGTGACTGCGGACTCGAATGACAAGATGACATCAACAGAAATCGAATTGCAGCAGAGGTCACCAGGAAAGTACGTGGGAAGGTACCGTTCTCAACAAAATTCAAATTGCATAAACAACAGGGCCAGGGCAACGAAGTACTTCACTACTTGAATGTTCCCTGGATGACTCTCCTCGATCACAGGTATGTGCTCCTCTTGCTCCTTGCTATGCGCCTTCTTCGGCCCTCTACATACAGTCAGCCCTGATCTTTTTTTTTTACCCCCCCGTGCCCGCCGGCTTTCTTCCTTGCCAGCGTCTCAACTCCGAGCGGATGCAGCGGGAACCAGCTCCGATACCACTGAAATGAGCCAAGTACTTGTCAAGCTCAACCTCATATACATCAATGAACACACAGGAGAGTTCACACGCGAGAAGCCAAATTGAGATACAGTCGACACTTGAAGATGTTGTCTACATTATTCTCAATATGCAAGAATTTTAGTCTCCAGCAGCTCTGTCATACACACACACACAACGGATCCCAACCAGGCGGTGGCTATGGCTTCTCTCTCTTCCTTCGCACTCTCTTCTCTCTCTCTTGTCTTGCTTTTCTCTCTAACTTTGCTTATTCTTCCTCACTCTCTATTTCTCTCTCTCTCTCTCTACCGTAGATTGCCACCCTGGATACACCCACTCAGGTAAGCTTTACACCTTGGTGGCTATGGCCGCCGTCCTCCTGCTCTATCTCTACACTAGCTATGGAGTCACACGCGTGCACCCTCTTCTTCTTCGTGTGCGCAGCTCCCAAGTTGCCTTAACGCACAAGCAGCAGCTGCGCTTCCTCATCTCGCAAGTGAACAAGTGATGAGCTGTTGCACTGTAGCAGCTAAATATAGGTCTTGGCTTCCTTTGCTTGCCTTGGCTTGGCCTGCTTCAGACCGGTACCGGTCGTCCGTGGCCTGTCTGCTGCAAACATTTTGTCGGTCCGGTACCTTCTGGACTTTCCTGGGACATGCTGCAAAATGGACTTGGAACTGTCTGTCTGGACTGGTCTCTTCTGGACTTTTCTTGTCGGGTACCTTCCAGATTCTACTGACCGAAGACTTTTCGGTACCGACACCTTCCAACCTACGATGCTTTGGACCACAGTCCCTACGGCCTATCCTACTGGGACAGTCTGCGACTGGGACACTTCGGGACTCTAGGACCAGGACTGGGTTGTCCACAAAATGGCACCATGGAGAGTCTCCTCTGCGCAAAGAAGAGCAGAATCCCCTGAACCTTTGTGGGAGAACGTTTTCCATCGAGATACGGTGATGATGACATGGTAGGGAGAGCAAGGTGAGCCACCAGCCACGGAAGGAAAAGCTTCTTTTGAATTCTTTGCTATAAATATCTGTGTCCACGCTGTCTTTTTCATGTCTCAAGTCTCCTGTACCTCTAATCATCCTGGAGTTTTAAACAGGGGACGTAGTCGTGATGAGGGTTTGCCGGTTCTCTTTGAACACCCACTTGTTGTTTCCTCCAGACTAACCCACTCCCCTCTGGTAGGAAAAGAAAAAGAAAATAAATCTTGACCTGCTGTGAAATTTGTTTCTGTGAGGTTTCTCCAACCCGACTTGATGATAAGTTAATGTCTTGCTCTTGTGGTCATTGGCTCTCCGTTTCTTCCTTGTGGTTGCCTTGGCCAGATGGGAACCAGCTCGGCATTTGGAGCATTCTTGGATCCAGTTGCTGACAAGGTAAGTGAGTAGGTTGGAAGAAGAACATTTTTTTGCTTCCTAAACCGCTCCTATGTGTTGTGGTCATATCCTACCATCTGTCATCCCAAGATAAGTGAGTAGCTAGGCTACCAGCCGAGAGATGTGTAATAACCCGTTCAAAATATGCTGTTGTCGTCGGCCAGGGGCCGCCCACAGGCTACAGCAAGCCTCGTGCTGGGCTGTACCCGCCTAAGGGCCTGAAGCAAAGGCCTGAGAGGCCCTGCACCGGACAGTTGACTAAAGTCAAGTGTAACAAGGAATATTGAGGCTCACGAGTCAAAGTCTGCACGGACCCAGTCCAGGACACCGATCAGACACACACATTGGCTGAACGCAGGTACCCAGGCAGAAGCTGGTCCAAGTGGAAGCCTGAACTGTATGAGATCCAGGCCATTGACTTAAAGTCAATCTGAGCCTTCACATCCGAGAGACCAGAGGCTGGTCAACTTGTGACTGCAGTACTTATTGACCCAGCCCCTGTCATCGACATTCAGTCTTGCACTTGCTGCTCACCGCTGGCACGACACTGGCTGGGCACTGGCTAAACGATGGCTTGATGCTGGCATTACGCTGGCATTGTGTGTGACGACGACTCAAGACTGCTGCATTGTGTGTTGGCGCCTCTCTGCTCTTGGCGCTAGCTGGAGTCTTGATTGCTAACGTGGCGCTTGCCACATTGTCTTCGACACAGATTGGGGTATCGACGAGGAGGCAGATCAGGGCTGTGAGATTGGTTGTGAGAGAGAGAGGGAAGCGTACCTGACTGATGCTGTCGACATTGCGCGCTGCTGTGATGTCCTCATGAGAGATCTGTGCTTACATGGCACTATGCTGTGATCGGTTCTTGTCATGCTCGTCTTTGGGGTACTGTTTGCTGACGTTGAAGAGGGGAGATGCCCGAAGGAGAGTGGGATATGAGGGAGATCTGTCTTTGATGACATTGATGGATGCTCTCTTCCACCCAGCTGCGTCCTTTGGTTACAAGACATTGGCCTTCAGATCACATTCATGATTATTGCAGACATTGACAGATGCTGAGACATCTTGTATTTCGACATTGACGAGTTTCCTTCCAGACTGGGTTCATTGCAATTTGGCATTGGAGCATACCTCCTTCGTCGTGATCTGCTGATGCCCGTCGTGACGCGTTATGGTAAATGAAGGGGGTGGCCTCATGTCGACTGTAGCGCGTTTAGAAATGCGCGTGATTTTCATTGCGAGTCTAGACATCGTACCGACGCTCATGCACACCTACCTTTCTAAGGGATGACGTGGACTTGAAGAAGATGACCGGCGACATTGCTGACGTGGCACGTTGTTGCTGAGGTGGCGATCGGCTACCAGCGAGAGCATCGTTGGCATTGGAGTTGACATGGCGCTGGACGATCGACCAAAGAAAGAGAGAGAGAGAGAGAACTGTTGACGTGGCGCTGGACGATCGACCAAAGAGAGATAGAGAGAGAGAACCGCTGATGTGGCATTGGGAGCGCTGCCTATGTGACATGGCATGTGGATGCTGATGTGGCATTGAGAGGACTAGCAGGGTATTGTCTGATGCGGCACACACTTGTGTCATGACTTACCTGCTGACGTGGCACTTTCAAGGCTCTAGCGGTATCTTCAGTCTGACGTGGCATACCAGTGACAAGCGGACTTGGTAGTAGCGCTCTGCTTACTTGGCTATCGTGACTTCCTATTTGATGGCCTTGCGGGCCATTGTCGCTGACGTGGCATACTTCGTGGATGTGCTGTGTTGTCCAGAGTGGGATGTGACACGTGACAGGAAGGACTGACGCTGCCATTTTCCGTGAAGATTGGTGGGGATGGACACTTGCACTTGGTGCACTGACGGGCGGTACGGCACTGGGTTACGCTGTAGTGCCACGTGTCAGCCCTTGTGCCTGGGTTCGGGTATCTGCAGCGAAACAGCAAGAGGATGAGCAGCTGACACACTGATTGTTCTTGTGTTGTGATTGGGTGACTGTACTCGCCTGTCATGGGCTGTTTTGTGTGTGTTTGCTGACTCACCACTTGTTGTTGTGAAACGCTATTCACCAGTCAGCGGTAGCTGCTGCAGATCCCAGGGCTCGATCCCTAGACCCCAACCTTACCTGTGTATAGTATCAGTGTCGACCCTTAGAATTGAACCCGTGACCTGTGTATTTGTAAATGTTGGTAGGTTGTCGTAGGGTCTATAGGTAGTAGGGGTTCGATCTGTAGACCTGTCGAGTAGTAGTCTGAGTCAGGTCTAGAAGTCGTAAGTCGTAGCTGCTACAGTCCAGAAGGGTCAAGTCGTAGCTGCTACAGTCACGAAAGGCCAAGTCTACGGCCTTCCGGAAGGTCCCAGTAGTGGCCTTTCGGAGTTCCCCACTGTTAGGCTGAGGCAAGTGGGCAAGTGGCGAGGCAAGTGGTGGAGTCTACCTGTGCTGAGTCAGCAGTCCCAGTCCTAGGCAGTCCTGGTCCAGTCAAGCAAGTACCGCATGGGACTGTGTGCACTTCGGGCATGGGAAAGGGCCATACCAACGAGCTGCAGAAGTATAAATCAAGACGCAGCGCCCAGCCATTCATTCATTCCTGCGTGAGCCATGCGGAAGCGCTGCCACAGCGACTTGTGCAAGGAGGTCTGCAGTGAGCCCGAAGACGAAGTGGGCAGACAGACGAAGTGTAGCCATAGCGATAGGATAGAGGCGGCCATAGCCGCCATAGCTGTAGTCAGTGTTCAGTGTGTGTGTGTGTGTGTGTGTGTGTGTGTTCAGAGAGACGCGTGTGGTATATCCAGGGTGATCCTGTGTATGTGAACAGAGAGTTGTATGGGCGCTATATCGCCATAGCCACTGGAATTGAACTCATATCTGGGTTGCCATATCTCTGAGTTTTGAGTGGGTGCGTGTCGCCAGTTTGCTGCGCCACTGTTTGCATGCATGAGAGGTGTGAATGAAAGCGAGTCTGATTGCATTGGTATCGGAGCTGGTACCCGCTGTTCCACGCGCCACGTTGTGTGTCGCAGGGAGTGATGCGCCATAGCTGAGGTGGTCGACGAAGAAGAAGTCCGCCATAGCGGACACCGAGGTTGAAGAAGCCGCCGTGCGCACCTGCAGAGAAGACCACGGCGAAGAAGAAGACCGAGAGAGAGAGAGAGAGAGAGAGAGAGAGAGGGAGAGAGAAAGGTTGAGCGATACAAGATTGGCTTACCACGTTTCTGCGTTGAAGATATCGCTACAGCGAGAGAGAGAGAGAGAGAGAGAGAGAGAGGGATGAGCGATACAAGTTTGGTTGTCACTTACCTGTGAAGCGCGTTGTGCAGTCCCACGAGGCAGAAGGAAGCGGCGATAGCCGCGAAGCTTGCACCACGGAGTGACGAAGAAGGAGGACGTGAGAAAGGACAGAGGGTGAGACTGAGAAGGGAGAGAGAAGCCATAGTCGAGGAGGCGAGAGGAGAGACGATCAAAGAAAAAAAAAAAAAGAAAAAAAAAAAAGGAGACAGCCGGTGTGAAAGGAGGCGAGAAAGGTGAAGAGAAGAAGAAGGTTGGTGAGGGAAAGTGAAGCCGAGAGCCAAAGTTGACCGGGCGTTGACCCGGGTTGACCGGGAGAGTTGACCAGGCATCGGGAGTTGACAGGAGGTATTGACCGGCGTTGACCAGAGTTGACCGGGGGTTGACTGCAACGTTGATCGGCGTTGACCAAGGCATTGACCATGATTCTGACCAAGCTGGAGCTGGTATAATCTCGCCAAGCTTTACCCCTCGCCCTATGGGTGTGCACACACCCTGTGGTACTTGCTGGGTCAAGTCTGTCTCTCTCTTCTTTCTGCATTGAGTCTCTTCTATCTAGGTGTAGGAACTCTGTGGATGAAGGATAGGGCCTCGTTGACCAAACCCCTGTCGGACTAAGTAGGGCTAAAGACTGTGTCTGACGACTCGACTGTCCCGTAGGACACGAACCCTCCCAAGGACCGATACAGATCGGCGGGCTGCTCGATGTGGCACAGTAGGCCCGAAAAGTTGAGTTGTGGGCTGCACAACAGGCAGTCTAAGTGTTGAGAGGCCTGCTGATCGCGTCGTCCTGTTTGCGACATTAAATAATTCCTGAGGAGTTACGGGGGATCTCCTTAAATGCCTCCTGATCGGCAAGAGGTCTAGTAGTGACAGCCTTAGAGTAGGTCTAGGCTAGAGACCCGAGTTGGCAAGATCCCTGTCCGGATTCTGTGAGTCCTTAGATTGAGTAAGTAAGTTTGTCAGTCAGGGGTTAGAGTCTAAGTGGTGAGGTTTGGAACTGTTAACCCGGTTGTGCATTGATCACCATGGTTGACACCCGTAGTGGGAAGAGCACTAGCCCCTATACCTAGGCTCAACAAGAGCAGATGGCCGCCCTAGTGAAAGAGAATAGAGAGAGCAAAGAGCTCCTGAAACAGTCGAAATTGAAAGTGATGGCAAAGGAGCAGGCGGCGAAGATGAAGAAATTGGAGGAGGATACGTACCTGGTGTATATGAGAGGTCGGCGTTGGTGTTAAAAGGCCTTCCACGATTCAGACCCCGAATTCGGATTTTGGGGTCGAGGTGTTAGGCCAAGACTGTTTGTTTGAGGAAAGTCACAGTCAGGTGCCTTAGGAGTCAAGTCCACCAGACACGTGGTGAACAGTCACATCCCTAGGGCAGAAGTCACGTCTCATATTGAAGAATCATATTGAAAAGTCGTTCCACAGGCGAAGGACACTTTCCCAAGCAAAAGTCGTGTCCCGGAGCCAAGAGTCACAACCCACAGTCAAAAGTCATGTTTAACAAGTGAAGAGTCATGACTCCCAGGCCCAAGCAGCAGCACACCAATGAAAATTCAGGAAAGGTACCAGGCCCTGACATACTGAAGCAAACAGGTGGTGGGGATGTGGTTCCAGTGCCAAGTCAAGCCCCAACAAGCAGAGGTTGGGACAAGTTGAAGCTCAGTCCAAGACAATATAAGGACTGGCCAGCCTCCCCATTGGGGCAGATTGATCATTCGAATGAAGTGTGGAAGTGCCGGTGCACTTGTGAGCTATTGTGAGGAGCAGAGCGCTGAGCCAGGGAGCCGTGTTGTTAGAGGGAGAGAGAGAGGGAGCAGCCATAGTTGCCTAGTGCGCTGGCAGAGGGAAGGTTGCTCTAGTTGCGCTAGTGCTTAGTAGTTAGCAGTGGGTGTTTTCAAAGTTGGTCCTTGAGTAGTAGAAAGTGTGAGTGCATGCAAGTGGAGAGAGAAGACACAGGGAGGTAGTAGACAGAGAGGAGACCAAGAGAGAAGAGAGAAGAGCAGTGGGCGAGACACTTACCTGAGTGATGATACTGTATACTGGTTACTCGAATCTGTGTTGTTGAGCGCTGGTGACCGGATCTCTTAATTGCTCGTATGAGTGCATGCAAGTGGAGAGAGAAGACACAGGGAGGTAGTAGACAAATAGAAGACCAAGACAGAAGAGAGAAGAGCAGTCGGCGAGACACTTCCCTGAGTGATGATAGTGGATACTGGTGACTTGAATCTGCGTTGTTGGGCCAGATTGCTCATTCGCATGAAGTGTGGAAGTGCTGGTGCACTTGTGAGCTATTGTGAGGAGCAGAGCGTTGAGCCAAGGAGTCGCGCTGTTAGAGGGAGGGAGAGAGGGAGCAGCCATAGTTGTCCTAGTGTTGGCAGAGGGAAGCTTGCCCTAGTTGCGCCAATGCTTAGTAGTTACCAGTGGGTGTATTCAAAGTTGGTCCTTGAGTAGTAGAAAGTGTGAGTGCATGCAAGTGGAGAGAGAAGACATAGGGAGGTAGTAGACAGAGAGAAGACCAAGAGAGAAGAGAGAAGAGCAGTGGGCGAGACACTTACCTGAGTGATGATACTGGATACTGGTTACTCGAATCCGGGCTGTTGAGCGTTGGTGACTGGATCTCTTAATCACTCATATGATAATTTGTTGGAATTCTAAAGCTATGCTTACCACGGCTTCATCTCTCTGGCCTCAGTGTGAACTTCGTGTGATCTCTGGAAACACGAAGTCCCTGGCTCTACCTGGCTGGAGGCGAGAGCATAGATCCTAAGATCTGTAGGCAAGCCCATCTATATTGCCTTAGGTCAGGGCATCTATTCCGGAGACCTAATGGGACGGGTATGCTGCTTCGTGTAGTGTGTGACCCGCAGGAGAGAGAGTCGATTATCGAGGAGCTACATCATGGAGTAGTTGGTGGACACAGAGGAGTGAAAGGGACGCAGGAGAAGGTTAGACGTCTGTACTGGTGGGAAGGTCAATACAAACGTGTGGAGCGTCATTGCATAACATGCGAAGAATGTTAGAAGAGGGCTCTCGTTGAATACAAGGAACCTCTTCACACATCTTACCCCATGAGACGCGGAGAGAAGGGTCAGATTGACTTGGTGAAGATGCCTTGAGTAGTTTGGGATCTGAACTTTGACTGCACAGGTTTCGTTGACGAAAGACCGCTCAGGACTATCTTTTAAGGTATGACTGTGTAGGCAGAGTAGTCATGGATCAAGGTACAAAATTTCTAGCCGAAGAGGTACAAAATGTATTCGAAAGGGCTGGAGTAAGGATATCCCTAGCCATAACATATCACCCTCATACTAACGCTCCAGTTGAACATGGACATCATTCATTGGTCGTCCATATCAAAGTGGTGTAAAGGGAAAGAAAAGGACTGGCAGCGATACTTCAGATATGCGATATGGGCAAACAATGTGATTGTGAGAGCAAGTCTCGGATATCCTCCTTATACCTTATGGTTCGGGAGGCACTGACCGCTACCTATAGAGCTCCATCTAGATAGCTGGACGACCGTTGCTTGGGCCGACAACATGACACGCGAAGAGCTCCTAGCTGCGAGGACTAGACAGATTGCGTATGACTAGAGGACAATCTCATGACAGCAGTCGATCGATTGGTTGTGGAAAGAGCGAAGGGGAAAGAACGGTGGGCCAAGGATATCCGAGTGAGGAAAGAAAAGATACGAGTAGGGAATCAAGTACTGCTTTATGATGTCGCGTTAGAAAGGACTTGGTCAGGAAAGCTAGCGAACCGATGGATGGAACCGTACCGAGTGGTAGAAGCACTCGAATCGGGGCCCTACATGATAGGTGAGCTAGATGGCTCTAGATGGAAGGATCGAGTAGTCGGGGTTAGGCGTAAGCTCTTCAAATCGAGAGAAGTGAGGATCCCTGGAACACTAGTCATCAATCCCAAGGACAAAGGAAAGAAAACGATGGATGGAGAGCCAACTGTCCAATTCGAGAAAGGAGAGAGTTTGAAGAAGAGAAAGAGAGCGAGGATCAAGAAAGTCAAGGGGTTAGCAATCTAAAAGAAAAAAAGATGATTGTTCGTACTCATTAGGAAAAGACGAAGGGTCCGGACCAAACGGGATACACTCAAATCACAGACAAGAGCGGTGCAAGAAGCATAGGCTCA
>BFEA01000083.1:479202-494791 GCA_003427395.1 Chara braunii
TTAGGAAAAGACGAAGGGTCCGGACCAAACGGGATACACTCAAATCACAGACAAGAGCGGTGCAAGAAGCATAGGCTCACAGGAGCCAGACAAACTAGTCTGCAGCTAAGGAATCCAAGAAGCCCGCAGGTAGACAACCCAGGGGCGTGGGACAACACTCACATATCAATCTCTGATTGGTGCCAGCACTCTAGCGAATAGCACCATAATCTCGACGAGGACATTGAGAAGAGTTTCGGGCTTCTATCGGGCGGCGAAATCCAGTCGGCCCCCCGAAACTAGGGAAATATACGCCTACATCTAATGATGCTAACCATTTTTGATAACAAATGCGACAAGCGAGAAGCAGAAAAACGGGGCCCTCAGCCCAACGACCGTTTTCCGCCCTTTGTTACCCTGTATACTAGACCTATTTTTTATCCTAAATAGGCTTTATTCTTGAAGCTCCATGTAGGGGCGATTTTGAACCTGCAAGCATTACCACGGGTATTTAACCCCAACCGCATGTGCGGGACCCCTCGCAAGCAATTTTGACGTAGGAAGTCGAGAGTGGGTTTTCGTTTATTTTTTGCGGCTGAATCAGAAATAGTAAATGCGAAAAGGAACGATGAGAAAGAGCATAAGATTCAAAGATGTCACTAATTTCCTCTTTTGATGCCAAGATGATATTCTTGTATCAAGCCGCCCCAAGATTTATGTTTTATCAAACCCCCATGTGACCCTCGTTTTGGTGCATGACCCACCGTTGGATTGTAGTGTGCACGAGTTTAATGGGGACTGAGAATTGGATAATGATATGGAACTCGTGAGGCGCCACTTTATTGTCAGGTCTCATACCCCGCTTGGCAGACTCCGCTGCGGTGTTTCATACGGTTCGTGATAATTATGGTTTCAGTGCGAGTGATAGCGATCTTCACGAGCGTTTTTGACCAAGAATTCAATTATCTCGACACCGGATTTAAATTCTGGGCCCGGGGCTCGACCATTGGTTCGCTTTCAGGTCACTGGTTCGGTCCTCCGAGATCGCTGCTGGCTGATATTCTGAGATCGACAAGACACGAAGCCGGATTTAAAATGCTACTGGTCCCGTACGAGGTGGGAACGACTAAAATCTGGGAAACAATGAGAATATAGGCGGAGTTTGCAACTTCAATCTAGCTATAGGCCTTGGACAAGATCTACGAAGCCTGCAAACGAGCACCCTTTGGACCAGGACTGGGGCTGGATCTGTGCCTAGTCACAGGCCGTTACCGAAAACCAGGCCTTAAGCCCTAGTCACACTGATAACTGCTCCCAATTTTGGGGAGAGGCTATAGGGAAAAGGTTGCGTACAGTCCGCGGGACAAGAATGGACTGCGGGGGTACTTCGAAGCTCAAGGCCGAGAAGATTCAGACGGGGAGTGAAAACATGCTCCCGCACGATTAGTAGGTCTACGCCAGGGGTACGCAACAAAAGAGAGCCCGTGGGCACATGTAACTAGGTGGGCCTGGGCGATCAGCCGAGGTCCGGCTACTCGTGTTGTGCAGTCAGTTACTAATAGGGAGGAGAATACAGAGAAAATAATTCCTTTTTTTTTGGAGAAGAGAGAGGGGATGAGGGGGGAGCCTGCCGATCGGGAGGATCGACACAAACCAGACAACCTACACGAGTTATCCTCCGGGTGGTCACAGGGCAGCTACGAGCTAGAGACGAGCTATGCGCCTTACAAGCAGCGTGCAGGACAAGATGCAAGCTTAACGAGTTACGTGCCAGATGAGATACGGTCAGCAACGTGCAAAAGGGGCTGCGATCTTAATGAGTCATGCGCCGGACAAGATGAGGTATGCACTAGTTGGGCTATGAACCATGGGCCATGATTTTGACGAGCAATGTGTTTGATGAGTTGAGCGCTAGAGGAGATACGATCTGGACGGGGTACGTGCTAAGTGAGCTAATGCGCCTGACGGGTAAAGGGTTAGACAAGTTATGTGCCAAAAGAGCTATGCGCGAAGTCAAGACGAAGGTTGCGCGATCACTAGTCACACAAACAGTGGTGTAGTGAGTAATTGCGGAGTCACAACTGTGTAAGCAAGGCAGTGGGTGAATGGCTAATTATGATTGTATAAGCAGGAGACTGTGGATAGATTGAAGCGAGTTCCGAACGAGGAGGAGGAGGATTGTGAACCGCGGGACCTTCCATAGGAGGGGTAATGAACTGAAGACCTAGTGAGAGTTTATGAGTCCCGCGCTATCGGATCGTTGGAGGCGAAGTTCGTGCAAGCAGGGCAACGAACTTGAGAGCTTACCTCCGTAGTAATCGCAGGTACGCGTCGGCGATGGTAAGGTAACCAGGTACTGCAGGGGCAACAGGTCTATTGCGATCGAGGCGACCTCAAATGGTAACTGCCTGCAGTAGACAAGCTCAGGTGAGAGAAACTTAGAAGTGTGAGGGAGTGAGTGCCAAGAGCGAATTCGACTCGACGCGTTAGGTAGAGAGTAACAAACTAGGGGTGCAACGCGGACGAACGTGCGACATCCGAGCTATCGCGTTAGGTACGACTGTGAGTAGGGACTTTCCCCGGTTGACAAGGCGCCATCGTTATCAGAACTGTCGACTACGATGGGAGTAGAGAGGTTGAGTACGCGAGAAGAGAGAGGAGAATTAAGAGGGATGCGCTTGATAAGGAAGTGACCGAGTGGGACGAACTACGCTAGAAATACCGCAAGGCTCACGAGCAGGGAAGAAAGATTTCCCAACAAAGAGAAAGGGGGAAGGGCGAGAACAAAGATCGTTGACCATCACTAACAGGACGACCAAAGAGAGCCTGAAAGTAGTGCGCGCTGCAGACACTAGCATGAGCCGCGCGCTGGGCTTACACACAATCGTATAGCTTATCGGAACCATTGGGGCAGAGCTCGCGCGCACGTTGTGACGTGCCTCTCGTCCAAGGAAGATCAATGGGAGGAGCGTTGAGCGGGAACACGCGAGATCAGGGGTGAGAGCGAGTGTGGGGGAAAGAACAGAGGCAAGTCCCGAGTGCGTAAAGGCAAGAGGACAAGAGCATCAGATCAATCGTCGATGGTATCGCGTTGCAGTTAATTGTTGACTTTGTATAGGGGTGTACAAGACAGGCCCATCGTCGATTGCCTGCAGCGCCCGCCGACTTGAACTTGTGTGCTAGATCGACTGATCGTTGAAGACTTCCACTGTCTTGAAAGTCCTTCTGTACGAACCTGCAGGGCAGAACAATCGCCAAATGAAGTTTCAGCCTACTCGACGCATATCAGTCTGGGTTTGCGAGACACGAACTGCAGCAAGCCATGGTAACATGTTCCTGGCTGTGGATAATTGACTGCTCTCTGTTGGTAAATCTGTGACTCGGAGCTTCT
Organism: Chara braunii; assembly: GCA_003427395.1. Lineage (NCBI taxonomy): Eukaryota > Viridiplantae > Streptophyta > Charophyceae > Charales > Characeae > Chara > Chara braunii. The sequence goes on from BFEA01000083.1 coordinate 482,573, forward strand.
TCCTCTCTTACAAACTCTAGTGTGCTTTGGGGGGGGGGAGAAGCCATAGGCTGGTGTTGCGAGTTGCACACCTCTCTTAGTCCGACTGACTAATCATGAGAGGGCATCGGTCTCCACTGTCCTAACCCTCATAAATATTAATGATTAAATTTTTTTTCTTTTATTCCATCTTATTTATTGCTCCTACTTCTCGAGGTATGTTAAAGGGATAGGCTTCCTCGTTCTCTTTTCGTAGTTGTGAAAATGTCGAGCCACCGAGTGTAATCCCCCTTACAGAAGGAAGAGACTGCAACTCCCGCTGCAATGTGCTATTATGAAACTGGTCAAAGTTGAAAATGGCCGTGTGGGGGAACTTTACAGTTTGACGGCTAGCATTATGAATTATCTATGATCTGTTACTGAATCGAGACCGTTGTGGAATTCACGAAAAGAAAGTGAAAAGGTAGAACATAGCGAAGGCGCTCGCTAAGGACCCCTAAGGCGAGGACAGTGGGTGGCAAACACTGTTGATGCGGGGTTCAACCGTTTAGTGCGTTCTTCCACCCTTGAACTCACAGGGCATCGCGACTTACCCCTGAAAGTCGTACGATTTGATTGTTATATATAGCTTGGTTGCCTCGACTCGACCTGTAGATTAAACATATTTGCTTTTGTGCCTTGTTGCGCTAAGTGTCGCAAGGCGCAACTGCGGCGTACTAGCGCTGCTCGCTGGACCGTGTCGGTCCGGTTGCTTGGGATTGAAAGTGGTCGCCGTACATACGAACCAGTGGGTGATTAGCTTGCGAAGTTGAAGGGTGTGAATGGTGCGGGTCATTGTGCATGCTCGACTTATTGTCCATGGTCTGCTATTGGGAGGTTCTGAGTGTGAGCATGCCACTGAGACCGGACAGTCAAGGTTGCACCTGGGCTCAGGGCAGCCCAAGATACTCTAGGAAGGGGCACACGACAATATAAGCCGTAGTTTGCGTAGAGTCCCTGCCTAGTACGCGTTTTAAGTCTCACATTCGGATCTTGATTAGTACTGCAAGGACCTATATTGGGGGCCTGTGTTAGCCTTGGTGCGCATGGCTGGACTTGCAGCAAGGCCTGTACCCTCCTATTTGATGTTATGTAAGGAGATCGCCCCAACAACCGGGTATAGGCCGTGAACCTTGGCGCTACGCACTCTTCCGAAGCAAAGAGATAGCAGGTGAATAGATAAACACTTTGAGCGGATTCCCGATTTTTGGTAACCAACATCCTGTTGTCGGGCGGCGCATCGTCGGAGTCTCTCGGTTTGCGCATGAGTAGTGTCAGGTAGGCAAAGGAGAAAGGCGAATGTAGTCAAATTGAGAGTCGCGCTAAGTGCGTTGGGAAGCAGAACTGAAGATGGCGGAAGGTAGTTCGGGTATGGCGGGAAAGAGAGTCGTGTAGCTTAGTGAGTCCTCGATGAAGTTTGGCAAGGGAGAAAACAAATTTGGGGTTATCACCCCGGGCGAACCAAATTGTGAAAGTCGGAATCTGCGTTGGAGTCGTGATATCGGCGCTACGCAGGTTGTGAGTTGTGCATAGTGAGAAAAGGCGAGCGAGGCGCAGCCGAAACGAGACTGTGCGTGCGTTATTCGACTGAATCGATCGAAAGGAGAGTCGGCGTAGGGGTTTAGAGGGCTGGCGGGCCCGGATCTGTGGTTAAAATAGGACTTATGCTAGTGCAGGAAGAAGTGGAAGGGTAGAACGGTTGAGTGGTGATGGCGGAGGAAAAAAATGGAGAAGGAGCACGGGATGGATAGTGAATCTCGCCCCATTCTTATCGAAAACGGGCGATCGAAGATGTTAGACTAAGGTCCCGATAGATTCCGAGTTCGATGGTAGCGATTAGTTATTGTGATAGGATGGCGTTACGATAGTACGGAATTCAGGGACTGCGCGATAGTAGGATGTGTTTATATCGAAGAAACTGAGGAAGATGAGCCTCAATTGTTCCTTCATGAGATCGGTCAAGGTAAGGTTTTAAAGCGGAGTTCAGAGGTGAAGTGTGATGGATTATAGAATTAGTTTTTTAGGGTAGTAAGTAAATATGGCGTAGTGAGAAGTACAGGCTGCAAGGAGTAAAGGTAGTGCAAGCGCGCAAAGAGAGGGGAGGAGTGAAAGTGGCGCGAGCCTGAGCTCAACTGTGGGAAGCGAGCACTTACCTGTGAGCGAGGTTGCCCGAGGTACAGGCAAGAATATACAGGGATAAGGGAAAGCGCTGCAGTTTAAGGTGGTGATAGTAGCTTCGATCGAAGTGCTTGTCTGCATGATCACGAACGGGACGTACGAGCTGTCAGCAGAAGATCCATTTGAGTTCCACTCACCCGGAGAAGCGTGAAGCCTAGCTTGGAGACTTACCTATCGGCCCGTGCGTTGTTTGTCCAATGTGGAAGGCCGAAGGCGCAAGAGCGCTCTTTTGTTTGATTGAGAGAATTCTCGCGTAAAGTCTCTGAGCATCCCAAACAGCTCGGCGGTCGTTGGCTAGGGCGAGTGACCGTACTTTTTTGTGGTTTCCTGCTGATAACCTACTTGTCCCAATGTATGGCATTCGCTTAGAAATCTAAGCGAAGGACTTCGTACTTCGTACCTTCCGAGGTGTTCCAGCACACAGCGAGATTACGAGGCTCATTTTCGAACCTCAGGATGCTTTTTGAACTTTATCTTCATCTCTTGTGATTGAGAAATGAAAGACGGACTTTCTTCTTTCTCTCTCCAGATATAATTGAGTATAGAGAGTGGGTAAGTAAACAAGATTGCGCAAAGTACGAAATTGGAAAAACACAAAATGGTTAGTGAAGGGCGAAGCTCAGTGTATAAGCGACGCCTTGCTATCACGAATTCAAGATCAAAAGTTTTTGGACTTAAGTTGCGAACATTTTTTGAATAACTTTGCCATAACTTGTAATAGTCAATTTTCTGATAGATTTATAGACAAAGTGGAGAAAACAAGGAAGCAGTATGGGATGTATTTTAAGGGAGCAAACATAAATCCTAAAGTACATGAATTACATAAAAGGAGGAGATGCTTTAAGGATACCGGGTGCTATCTGGAGTACTATTATTGAAATAATAGTTGTAAGATTTGAGAAGGAATGGAAGGAACTACCCGAAAACACACTGAAGGAATATAACGAGAAAGCTCATGGGATAGTTAACATTCTTACGCAACTGGAATTTATGAAGGAAAACAGAGCTCTGGCGGACTTTCTCATAGAGAAATGGGTACATGAAGATACAAGGACCCCGACAGGGCACACTTCTTACATTAAGTTGAAGAAGGTTGTTTGTGAAAACAGCTGGAGATATCAGAAGTGAGAATGCTGACATGAGTAACAAAAAATCAGGTGAAAGACATGATCGTCGAAAGTTCAAGGGTTTCTGCGTTCAGTCAATTTACGCAGAGTGAATCGGTCCTTAAGGAAACCCCGAAAGGCGGCGCCGATGAGTACTAGAAAGTGACTAAGGAAACCCCGAAAGGCGGCGTCGATGGGTACTAGAAAGTGACGAAATTTGAATTAAGCTAGCGCTACTAAACAAAACAAAAATTGGATGATTGGACTGGGCCTCAATTTATGAATCAAAATTGCGTACGTTCAATGGGAGAAATGAGTGTATCGCAAGTGATCAAAAGAAAGGCACTAGAAAAAGACACTCCATCATTTGTTTTTCAAAGTGATCGCTTCGCGCGTTTTCATAAACCCAAGATTTATGTTTTACGCGAGCAACGCAGGAAAAGTAGATTATTAGCTAAAACTAAGAAACACCTACTTCCAACGTTACTAGGAGAGGGTTTCTGCGTTCAGTCAATCTACGCAGAGTGAATCGGTCCCTAAGGAAACCCCGAAAGGCGGCGCCGATGGGTACTAGAAAGTGACGAAATTTGAATTAAGCTAGCGCTACTGAACAAAACAAAATTGGATGATTGGACAGGGCCTCAATTTCCGGGAAAAAACTTCTAGAATCAATTGTAGATTGAACCGTACCCGCCAGACATCCCATATATATAAGATGGGATGATGATACAGTCTGAACTTCCAGGCGGCTGGAAGCTCAAGCGTTTCGCTTGGGATCTAATCAACACTTCGTGCCTCCAGGCGCGGACTTGATTTATCAAAGTGTAGTACTTGACCTATCAATTTTCATTTCCAAGCGGGATTAGATTAACACAATTGCCTAAAGAGTAACGGAGAGAAACACCTAACTCGCACGTTATTACGAGAACCCCGATCTTTACAAACTTCCAAGCAAGCCAGATTAAGAATGAAATTTAAAAGGGGGGTTTTGAAGTGCTAAGGCCCAAGTGCCCGCACAACAATAGTTTGAGAGCTAGGTTCGAGGTTTACAAAGGCCAACTAGCTGCTAGAGAAGCGTGAGACTATTCATATAGGAAAGAGGAAAGCGAAGGTATGCTTTGTTAGTTATAAAGGGATATAGAGGTTCTACGAGCTTGTAAGGCGGGTTTCGGCGGGCAGGATGCGCCTTCTAGGCGATGCGATCCAGAGGTAACTTTGGAGTATAGCCTGCCGCGAGGTAGCAGCCTTAGTTCGTCGGCTGGGCCCTGCTTATCCCACCAAGTCGGATTAGTTGGAGTCGAATTGCAAAGACAGATACTTACCTGCTGGCCGGAGTGTTGATCAGTTGTCGCCTGGGGTTATCGGGGACCGGCCGCATGGTTGGAGGGACTAAGTCTGTGGAAGAGGGGTATTGCTGTGATCTTGGAGAACCGCCAGAGAGTCACTGGCCCGCACAGGGCACCTGCTGCTGGTGCGCTACTCATCATATTGTACGGTATGACTGAAGGCAAGCTGCGGGGCTGCAGACTCACCTCTTGGTCACCAATGTCGTTGACTGTCGAACGGAGCAGCAGCCAGTCGGCCGTGAAGGTGCAGGATTGCTTGTGGCCCGCATAGAGTTCACGGAAAGAGAAGGGGGATACTGCAGCGAGATTGGGAGGGTCGCTAGAAAGGTCAACAACCGGCGGTTTGACTTGAGTTTTGCCAAGCTGCTGTCCACTCTGGCCATCATTGCGGGGCCCTCAGGAGCACGAAGGTTTCAAGGCCCTCTCTTGCGAGTCGAGTCAGTCCCTCTCTTGTATCTCGAGCGTCTGAAACCCCTCCTTCTGTCATTCTTACTTGTAAGTCTAGACTTGTTCTGAGAGGAAGGCGGCAGACGGGATTGCAACCCGTAGGACCGCAAGAAGATTCAGCGGGGAGTCAGCCCACCGATTGCGGGAGCTCTATCGGAATTCAGGAGGAGTTCTGGAGGCAGGGAATTGAGAGGTAACCATTGCTTTCCCTCTATAAACCCGATTATAAACCCCTATCTGTATTCCTTGTTGCGTTTTGATTGAGCACACTGAGTGCATCCCTACTTTCACTTTGAGTTTGACTTTCAGGATATGATCCAGACTAAGTAAAGGAATGTGTGTGTAATGTCAGTTTCAGTTTCATTGTTTGACTGAAAGCAGATTATGGGATTGCATTTGGGGGAAGGAAGGGAGGAAGGCAGTATTGCTTCCTCGACTGGGTCCAAAGGTTGGGCAAGTCTCCATAAGTTTGGGGAGGCCCAGTGTTATGTTTGGTTTGAATTGCCTGGAGAACTTGGAGAACCAGACATGTTCCATAAGTTTGGGTGGTCTGGTTGCTCTGACTTGCGAGGGCTGACTGTGATCGACTTTTCAGGGACAAAGCATGTTCCATAAGTTTGGGCGGCTTGGTCGTCTTGTTCTGAACGAAGAGGTCTGAGCATGTTCCATAAGTTTGGGTGGCTCAGCCTCTTGCTGCTTTGGCTTCAAGAGAATAAACCAGGCTGAGGACCAGACATGTTCCATAAGTTTGGGTGGTCTTGGTCCAATGCCACGCACATGCTGGAACTGGGAGGTTATAAACTTGCTATATTTTATTATTTCCTTACTTATGACCAGGCTAGTCAGATAGTGTTCCATAAGTTTGGGTGGTCTGACTATAGCTTATCACCAAGTGAAGAGAGTACTAATTAAGAGTAAGCTTGTGGTACGAAGGGGAATATTGAATCTCGAGCTAAAGATGATCGGTTCAGCTATATGCTACCTTAAAAGATTAAATTGTAGATAATTATATAAAACTGGGTTACTTAAACAGCTCAGGGCGACTAGGGTGACCTAGTCATATGCCCAAAGAAGAGAAAAGTTGTTGTGCCCTATGTTTGTGTATACTCAATTGCAGAGCTAGACATATTCCATAAGTTTGGGTGGCCTAGCCTTATGCCCTATGTAAGCTGGGTATAAAGGGATAAATCATTGAAAGACTATGAATTATTATTTGACAAGGTTAACTTCGGGCTGGTGAGAGTACTTACTTTTGTGGTTTGGCCTTGCATGTGGTTGAGTGAGATTACTACTTGGATTGAGTTTCAGTCTGGCAGGTAGTTGCTTTAGATGCTCGCCACGTGCTAGAATGATAGGAGGTAGTTTCAATTCCTGCATTTTCTGAGCTAAGTTTTTATTACTTGGGTCAATTTTTGCATTTTCTGAGATTTTTTATTATGCTTGGTCTTGTATAAATTTGGGTAAGTGACTTTCTCTATGGGAAGCGCTGCCGGAATTCCTACAAAACCAAGGAGTTAGTCAGATTTTGTCTTTTCAAAGTTCAACTAGTCTGACTTTTATATGTGACTTAGTAAAAATCTGGAAAGTCCCCTTTTGTGAAGGGAGTGCTGCCCAAATTTTTGCTAATTCAGGGAGTTAGACAAAATTGGATTTCGAAAAGTCAAAGTCATTTTAGATTATGAACTTAGCTTTGAATAAATCTTGGATTAACACTCTTTCTAAAGGAAGTGTTGCCGAAATTTTTACAAATCTAAGGTGTTAGATAAATTTCGTCTTAGTTGAGTTCATGTTTGGTCTGAGTTGCAAGGAACATGAATATGGTCGAAGCAAAGATATCCAAATTGCAAAATCACACTGAAGTCCAAGTAGTCAAAGCAAGAGCAGATAGCACAATGGAACCGAGTAACCATCCATTTGAGAACGATACAAAAGAATCGTGAGTCAATGTCCAAGCCCAATCGGGCAACACCAACAACATAACCCAATGTAGCTCTCTCTCTTGAATGGCGCCAGGCGCCCTACCTAGTCTACAGCCTATCACTACGACTACAACATGAAAGCAACCAGACAACTTGACGACCAGCGAGTGATGATGTCAACTCCAATGCCGACCTCCTCTCCACCAGGTACCTCTTTCTCTTCACCCTCACTCTCCCTTGTTATCCCACACAACGCCCTTCACCTCCGAAGAACCACCTTCGCCCTTCACCTCCTCTGCGCCCACAGGCAGCCCGGCTATGGCCGACAGTGCCCTGCGCCCAGGCAACGCTCCCCCGCTTAGCGCTAGCCTGCCTCTACTCAGCCTAGCGCAACTCAACACCTCACATTCGCGCAACGTGCCGACATTGCTCGCAATGGCCAAGATCCCTGCCCACGCGCCCTCTCTGCCTATATGCCAGTGTTGCGTGTGGGCGGCCTGCCTTGAGCCTGCTCCTGGGCCCCAGTACCTGTAACCAGGCGCAATGTGGTTGTGGCCCATGAAGTACAGTTGTGCCTCTTTCATCCAGGCCTGCGTCCAAATTCAGATAGTGGACCGGTTTCCCATTGGCATTTTCGGCCTCTATTTCCAGCATGCAATGTTGGCCTCACGTATATGTGCCCAAGGCCTAACCAACTCTGAAAGGCCCTGGTCCTTCTGCATTTGCTGCATTTGCAGAGATTCGGAACTCGGTGCACTTCAACTAACTGGCGTGCGGCAACTGTATGGACCCCACTTCGTGAAATGTTTGAACAGAGGGCTCTCGTCAATTTGCTGGCCCGCCTTCACTTAGGGCGGGCACGATGCTTGCAGGGGGCCTTGGCCCATAACATGTTCATTACGGCAAGGGCCTCATAGAGTTCATATCTGATTAACTAAAAATATGAAAAGTCTTCTTTTAAACAAAATTTTTACTAGTTCAGGGAGTTAAACAAAATTTCACTTTCCATAATTAGAGTTAGATCTTGTTTTCGTATTTGAGTTATTATAAATTCTGAGAAGGCACTTTTCCTACGGGAAGCGGTGCCTAAATTTTCTTAGTTTAGAGGAGTTAGATTATTTTTGACAGGTGGCGACTTTGGCAATGCACCCTGAATAGGGAAAATGCTGCCATAGGTCTACCTTACGTAAGGTACTGGCTTAGAGGTAGCCTAGGTTTAGCTTGTAGGAGGACCTTGGGTGAATGTGCTACGGAGTTTTATTCTCCATACACTTATGAATTTAGCTTGGGTATTGGTCTGCCTTGTGTTACAGGTCCGCACAATTGTTTGATTCAGGATTTGGAATAGATTCAACTTGATCCCACGAGGATCATCTTCTGTTATCACTGATAATAGGTCGGTTGTTGATTCGTCGGTTTACGACTTAACTCCAATTCATCCTCAATACTCAACCTAAAAGGCTTTAGCCCTGGTGGGTTTTATTGTTTTATTAAGGTTTTCACCCGGAGTTTTTTTGAATGGTCATTTAACAAAGGTACCGAGTATTTAATGATGGGAGGTTGGACAAAGGCTGGGGTTTGCATGGCTAAAGCGAGGGGTATGAGAATATAGAATTGTTGAAGTTGACTCCGTGTAGTGTGTGGACTTTTGGTCGACTCTTTTGTTGTGTGTTTCAGACTTTGGATTTGACTGCTTGCAATCACACACATATATATGGCTGTAGGGAGTCCCACTGTGAGTATGAGAAATGTTGGGAGTTCGTGTGGCCTAAGGAGCCCACGCTTAAGGGTTTAATTGGGGTCGAGGCTGAGAAAGGAAGAGAAGTTTCCTCCCTTTACTGATTGTTTGCTTTTTAAAGATTTTTTAGTCGGACGTTGGTTCTGTGTCTGGATTTGAGGTCCTTGTCCAGGACATCCCAGGTCCTAGACTCCGCGTGGAAGGGATCACCCCTTGCGCAGGGCCTATTTGCCCTGCCACCGGGAGACTCAACCTAAAAGTCGGAGGTGCCGCGGAGGCCGCACGACTGTTCCTTCAGCCGTGCAATATTGTGAAGGGGTAGACCCTCATGCTACTTTGAGTATGACACTTGAGTATCATAAGTGGTACTCGAACCCACGAGGGACCGCTTGATTATGGGTACTACATAGTACGCCATCATTGCGACTGCTTGTGTATGCCTGCATTGCGAGTCGATATGAGTTAGCCTTGCGTCTGTGCGATTTTATACTAAGTCTCGCGCGCGTCGCATATCCGATTTCCGCATCGGAAAGTTAGGGGATGACTACTAATGGACTAGGAGTGTTGTTGAGTTGTTTGTTTTATGTCGTTTTGTGTGTGTGCGTGTGTGTGCGAGTTCTAATTTTTATGCCTTTAGAGTGGTGTGCTCGTGGTGTGTGGGAAGCGTCTTAGTCGATCGATGATGGGTCGCGCTTGGGACTTCAGCCCCCCAAGGCATCGGTTCGCGTGCGGGTCCGATAGAGGTGTAGAAACCGCACGTACCCCCTATGCAACAATGTACGAGAAATGCCCTCGGCTGGTCCACCTCTGCGATTGCAACTGATTAGCTTTCGTATTGTTGACTGGTAGCTCGGCGGGGATACGCCCACCGCAGGGAGGTGACGACTCCCGTAAGGTGGAGGTAAGTCATGCCTGGCGTAGACCCTATCCTGTCGTAGGGGCTCGCGAGAGGTATGGCTGGCACACTCGGCGGGAGCGGCTTGCAGAAGCGCCATATGTATTCGCGACGAGGATCAGACCGACTCTTGCGTGACGTGGCCGGGAGGGTCCCGCCCCGTTTTGTGTGGTGTCGGACCGATGTGCTCGACATCGGGAAATAATGGGTGACCTCATAAAAAGGTTTATGTCCAATTGATTTCTTCTCGTTTGTGATCGCTTTGTTTTTCGTCACCTTTCTTTTCTTTTAGTTCGAAGCATACATGTAAGTGTGAAGATGTGAGAACAACCAATCATTCGCCATCTCACAGTCAAATCCCATTTCATTTCAATAAGCCTCACGCGCAATCAGATGAAACGACCAAGTTCAAAAAGAAAACAATGCAAACCCAAACTCGTGTCAAACTCTCATTCACACGCGCAAACACACATTTCCTCTTACCTTTTTAGTAAACATTCAAAGAACAGGGTCAAGCAGAGTGCGGGTTCACATAGGCGTGAAGGGTTCTGAATCAAAATTGACCTTGATTGAAGTTGAAGAGACCACCCACTCAAGAAGACTGTGTAAAATCGTGCTCCAGGTGAGACAATCGTCACAACGAGCCGTCAGCAAAGCGATCCACACCACTCCCTAGAACGATCGCTTGCCACGACACCCTCTCAACACACAATCACCTCCCAGTAATCTGACGGCATCTCAGCGTCGCCGCGACTCGCCACCAACGTCAATGCGTTACTGTGGTGTCATAGATAGCATAACGTCAATGCCACCACTTCGACGGCACCCCTCTGAGTCAATGCGTGGCCGCCGCGAAAACTGGGCAGCGCTTTCGCACTACTGCCAAAAACCCACTTTCTGACGCCAAGAAAATTCAGCGGCGCTTTCGCGCCGCCCTTCCAAATGCGCTGCCGCTGCCACATAAAACGGGCAGCGCTTCCGCGCCACCACTCATAATTCGCTGCCGCTGCCGCAAAAGTTCGGCAGCACTTCCGCGTCGCTGCCAAAAAAAACACCGTCGACGCCGCAAAAGTTCGCCAGCATTTCCGCGCCGCTGCCGCAGTTGCCGCAAAAAGCAGCAGTGCCTCCCCCACGACCGTCGCTATGGCTCCTCTCTCAGTCTCCACTGCAGACCTCCACTATTGCTCCCTCTCTCTCTCTCTCAGTACTCCAGCAGCATAGTGTTGCCCTCCACTCCACATTCAACACCTCAACTTAGTAAGGATGCTGCTGGCCAGCCTTGCTTTTATAGCTGGGCTGGAGTGGTGGTCAGCCACTTCGGGCTTCGGCCAAAAAACGAGGTTGAGCCTGACCCTCGATCTGAACTTCGATCGAGGGCTGAGAAGTCCCAACTTTCGGCAATGCACCTGACCGCCACCCCCGACCAGGTGTAGCTACGAAGTGGCTGTATAAAGCCATTTTCAGCGGACTGTTGAAATCAAGAATCTGTTGTCACTTCAAGGTCCAGATGCTTCTCTGCCCTGTATCTAGACCGAGGTCGTGAACGAATTCGTGACTGTTTTTTTTCCCCAACTCTCCTCCTCCCCTCTTTCCTTTCATGGCTTTGGCAGCCTTGTTTTCTTCCAAAAAATGGAAGAAAATAAATTAAACAGAAGAAAGTCGTTCCTGCGGCCCACGACATTCTCTAGACCCCTAGGCGCCGCCCCTTGTGCCTTTGGCCTTCCATCCTTTGCCTTTGGTTTTCTCTACTGTGCACAATTCTGCCATATACCATCTCTCAAGGGTCAGGACTTATCTTGGGACCCACCGGTCCCGACATCGTGAGCAGCTAGGCTTAGTCGTCCAGGCCTGAGTTGCCTCCGTCCTAACACTTCTAACGTTTTCTCACTACCCGCACGGAGGCACTCAACCACTCTGAGTTAGCGTTGCGCCAAAGGCTTTTGCGTGCGTTGTCGTCGACTTAAGAATCCCCCTTTTTTGGCTTTGTGACTCGCTACCATTCTAATGAAGTCCCAGTGTACTATACGGGGTACTCTGGTTCACTTCTGGACCAATAAAAGAAAAATGAAATAAAATTTGAGCGACTTAGAGTAATACTCTATTTTTATAATACTCTATTTTTATAATAGTAAAAAAAAGGGGAAAAAAAAGATTAACGGTCATTTTTAATAGGCAGTCCACAGTCTTTTCAGCTTACCCTGAGAAGATTGCAGACTCACTCGATGCCCAGCAGTCCCATAACGGGATACCAACTATCGCGCTCCTTCCTTCAAAAGGAGGTCATCGGTCTAACCTTGACGATGGCAAGGAGGGGGCTCATGACCTCCCACGAGGTGACGAGTCTCCTGCCGACGCGGTCGAGGGTGCTGGGCCCTTTATTGATTGCACCCCGTCGGACAAGTTCATGGTGGCTGTAATGCGAGGGTTGGGCAATCTTTCTTTCGAAAACGAGCCGTTCGTTCCCCCCGCGAAACGACAAAGGATATTCCGTTTTTGCTCATCATATTGCTGGAATGTGTGTGTGTGTGTGTGTGTGTGTGTGTGTGTGTGTGTGAGAGAGAGAGAGAGAGAG
>BFEA01000083.1:495990-516394 GCA_003427395.1 Chara braunii
AGAGAGAGAGAGAGAGAGAGAGAGAGAGAGAGAGAGGGCAGATGCGACTGGCCAGGTACAGAGACAGACACAGAGAGAGAGAGAGAGAGAGAGAGAGAGAGAGAGAGACATGAAACAAAAATAAAACACCATCAGCGAGTGTTGCTCTGGGCCACGGCGTAGCGGTGGCGGGTTCCACTTGTTTTTATAATAGTAAAAAAAAGGGAAAAAAAAAGATTAACGGTCATTTTTAATAGCCAGTCCACAGTCTTTTCAGCTTAACCTGAGAAGACTGCAGACTCACTCGATGCCCAACAGTCCCATAATGGGATACCAACTATCGCGCTCCTTCCTTCAAAAGGAGGTCATCGGTCTAACCCTGAAGATGGCAAGGAGGGGGCTCATGACCTCCCACGAGGTGACGAGTCTCCTGCCGACGCGGCCGCGGGTGCTGGGCCCTTTATTGATTGCACCCCGTCGGACAAGTTCATGGTGGTTGGAATGCGAGGGTTGGGCAATCTTTCTTTCGAAAACGAGCCGTTCGTTCCCCCCGCGAAACGACAAAGGATAGCAAAAAATTAAAAGGGGCCAAGTCTAAAATTAAACGAACGTTCAAGATTCACTTGCAGAAAGCTACTCGTCATGACAATTGGAAACCCGCCGATCCGCCAGGGCAAACCAAGGTCGGGATTGTGACGTAAATTTGACGTGTTTCCCATTTTTTTTCTTTTCCTTTTCCTTAGTTTCTTCTTACTTTAATCGCGACCGTGGTTCGTGCGCACATCCCATAATTCGGCTAGAGGCTACTCGGCGCGCGGCAGAAAAGACCGCGCTGGTCCTGCTACCCCCGCATCCCAGGACGAGCCCGACGACTACCACAGCCACAGACTGGTAGTGCTCTAATGCACATCAGGGCGCCGAGGCTGTGTGGACCAATGGAAAGCCCAGTGGCGCACCCACCCTTTTGACAGTGCAAGAGCTGATTGGACCGGTCCATAGCAAATTAAACCTGGACGAGTCTGCCGGGTACGCTGTGACTGCTACACAGTGGAGGTAAGTGAGCGGATGCCTGGTACACAGCGGAGGTAAATGAGCGGACGCGTGGTACACAGAGGAGGGCCGGGACACCGCGCCCTCCGACACCGTACCGGTCGCTGGTTCGTATGTCAATTTTTATCTTGGCCCCATGGATCGCGCTTTAGATGCGCGACCTATCTGGTCAATCTTATTGCGCGAGGCCTTTGTTTGTCGGCCGGGTATCGCAGACAACTAACGGTCATCTTACCTTCTCACACAATAATGCGTGCCCCACACTCTCTAACTCGATCGCACTCGGCTCAGACTCTCGCCTTTGGCGAGGTTGCCGAGATGCGTGTCCTGACGGGGTCTGTCCCATCAGTGCGTTATTATTATCAAGGCCGCACCCAATGCGACCTCCAAAAACAATGGCAAACACCTTTGTCAGTGTGTTTGTTACGACAACGCTCGTCAGCGCCGAGTTCAGTAACCCATATCCATCGTTCTCACCCAAGGTCGGTGACTGTCTTCTCCCTTGTTCTCACTCTCTCTCTCCCTCTCTGTCCCCTCATGCCTGTGTCCTCTCTCTCTCTCTACATCAAGATCTTGACTCTGGATATATCCGCTACTGCTCAGCTCTACCTCCTCCTACTAGTTGTGCAGCTATGGCTGCCTCCCTTCCTTAGCACAACGTCGCTCAGCTAGGGCTCCAACGTTACTCGCAGATAGCTCACAAGCGCTCAACAATACTTCCATACTCCTTGTGAATGAGCAATCCCCCCGAAATGAGAGAAGGTTAACAACAGATGTATTTTTCATCACCACTTCAGGACACCCTTCACCACTTCAGGATGCAGCCTGCCTAAACAGGTGGTTTTAAGGGTCTTCGGACCTTTCACCACTTCAGGATGCTACCTGCCTAAACAGGTGGTTTTCAGGGTTTTCGGACCTTTCACCACTTCAGGACCATTCAGGATTTTCAGACTGCCCAAAACTCTCACTTCACCACTTAGCCTTGACTCGTCCCAGGCTCTGCTTCTCTTGGCTTGACTTGGGCATCGTACCAGCTGCCCGCCGCCTGTTTGCTTCAGAATGTTGAGGCCCGGTACCTTCCTGGGTTTTCCTTGGTGTGCTGCTGTTTTTGGGTCTGTGGAATGTGACTCTTGACTGTGAGTCATGACCTTTGCCTGTGGGATATGACCTTTGGCCGTGAGACGTGACTTTGGCCTGTGAGACATGACCTTTGACTTTGTGACGTGACTTTTGCTCATGGGATGTGACTTTTGCCTCTTGGATGTGACTGTTGTTGACCAGGTACCTGTCGGACTTGACCTCAGGGGTACTCGATGCAACCTTTCTGAAACTGGCCGACCTGGCCCCTCTTGAATTGGGAATTTTTGCCCTGAGATTCAAATTTGGGGTTTGCATCGTGGATTGTGCTTTCTCATGAATTTGTACTTCGAAATTGGCCAAGATCATAATAGCTGTGTCTAAAGGTGTGCACACGGCCCACCCCTGTGCCCCAGGTAAATGCAAGACCGGCCAGCCCCGTCTGTACTAGTTTTGAACTCACATACAACGCGAGATCATTAACCCCGCTGGAGGCTCTTTAATGACGGTCCGGTGCTCATCAATCCCCCATAGGGCTGGCCTGCTCAATCTAACCTCTATTGCCCAGCAAGGTGAACCAAAGGACAAAGCAGCAAAGCATGCATGCTCTACTCCCGGTGGGTTCGCATGGTGACTGTGACCCGGTGCGTCATCCAAGGCCCTTCGGCAATGCCCTCTCCCACCGGCATGCTCCCCGGGAAGAATGTCGACTCTCAAGTTCTGAGCACACACGACACCTCACGATGAGAGGACTCTTAAGACCGAACTCACTTCCTCACGGTAAGAAGCAACGGGGAGGGAAGATAAGGTAAGGAGCAATGTACCTCAAAGTGCTGCCAAAGTGCTGCCCCCAACCACAGATTTCCCACCAGTTGACCTTATGTGCATTTATGATGACAGGTCATTGCCTCGGCACAACCCACATTGCAATGCAGTTCCACCTCGGCTTAAATGCCACACCAGCAAGCTATCATCATCCAGCGTGCACCCAATGTCACCACATAGCCTTCCTGGCGCGCCAGCTCGACATTGGGCCACCTAATATTCCAGCGCCATAGCAAGACTAAGTGTCGTGCATTCGCACGGCAGAGCACCAAAATACCAATGCGCTGGAGCCAGCAGAGCAGCTCGAATCAGCTCTGATAGAAGATTGCAAAGAATATGAGCAATAGCGAAATGACAAAAATCCAAATTGCAACATCACATCGAAAGCCAGATAGTCTTGAGCTGTCCAGAAAGCAGACATGCACCGATATCACACGAAAGGAGAACCAAAGCAGCGAACTCAAATGTCAATGAAAGGCTTCTCTTGCCACCATCAACAATGTTCCCAAAGCTCTTCCTCCTCATTGGCACTTGACACCAGGACTACGAACGTACAGCTCCTAATGTAGCCTTAAAGCAACCTGTTGACATCAGCAGCAACAACCAGAGTAGATGCAGAGGTCACTCATGCAGACGTCCACGAAGACCAGGTACGCACTCTCACATCCTCTCCCCTCTCGCCCTCTCCATGCTCACCCTCGTCTTCTCCGCCATGTTCTTTCTCCAACCAAGACCCACCACCGTACTCTGTTGACCGAACTGGGCCCAAGCCCGGCTATGGCTGGCTTGGCGCTGCGCTGCTTCCCTGCAGCGCTCTTCTTCAACCCGCGCCTGCATGCGCCCTGCACACAATGCAGCCAGCAGTCTCGAGCGCCCAGAATTGCAGCGCTTATGCATGAGCACGAAGTGCACTGAATGAATCTTCCCTGGCCTGGCTCTTTCCTATGTGGAAAGTAGGGAGTCTCATTGCTGCCTGGACTGGGAGGCGTCTGTGCCCAGTAGCTTCATGTTGGGCCAAAGTGTGTACGCCCAGGCCTGTTCAGACAGTTGTTATGTACCCGATTGAACTTCAATCCACAACGAGTTCACACGTTCCCATACGCGCATGCAATTGCAGAGTAGACTCGACGGAGGCAAATCCACACAAAACCGGAGAGAAGATACGCGCAGTGGAAGCTCAAAATACACAGAGAATTGAAAAACGAATTTCAATTCTGCAATCCCTCATCCTCCTCCAATCAATCCAGAGTACTTGTTCCAAGAATCACAACGGCGCTTACAACAACCCCGAACAACCAGAAACAAGTGTTCAACGAAGTAGGCAGGAGTCTTCTTCTTTCTCCTCGGCACCTCATACCCCTGGCTATGGCTGCTGTAGCAGCAGTAACCCCACAGCTGTCACAACTTGCCAATCTGATCCAGCAACCCTAATGATAACAGCGCCAGCTCAGCACCCGCACGGAAGTGCAGCGCTGGAAGTCCTGATGAAGAAGGAGACAACCAATCGAGCACTTCGAAGAAGACAAAGTTCCTCTAGAGGAACAACAGATATGGCTGACAAGTGGAAGATGGCAGCACCCAAACCCAACACCACAGTCCTGTGGAAGATGCAGTGCGATCTTCAACTTCGTTTCCCAACCCCAGCTATGACTGGGCTTCAAGGAAGAAGATGACCTTGCCCAAAATAGAGCAGCAGCGCTCCAACAACGGACGGGCAGAGTTTCCCCAACCAACGAAAACGTGAAAAGACCGCAACCAAATTTCCTGCCCGCTACTTCTACCCTCTGCCTAGACCTACGACGGACTCCAAAGGCAACAACCGAATACTCATCTGCATCTAGATGGAAACAGGGGGAAAAGGGGACCTAGACCTATGTGGCATACTGCATAGCCACACGGGCCCTGCAGGGCCCGTCCCGCACTTTCAGCCCAAAAGCCTAGAAAATAGGGCTAACAGGCCCCGGTCGTTTCAGCCTGAAACTGAAAAACTAGGGCCTGCAGGCCCTATTCCGTTTTCAGCCTATTTCTGGGCCTTTCAGGCCCAGAGGCTTTTCAGCCTGAAACGGAGGGCCATTTTCAGGCCCTCATTGTGTCCGACCTACCTAAGACTCAGGCACAAAAACAGGGTTTCCGGAACAGGCTATCTTTAGCCTGTTCCCCACGACAGCTCGAGCAGGAGCTGCAGTGGCAGCCCCTGCCTCCCTTCGGCATTGGCAAGAGCAGCCTCCTTGACTGCCTCGCCTGCAGTCAGGAGGCACCCGAGTAGTACATAGGTAGTTCCCATGCACTTCACGAGTAGGTAGTTGGACAGTAGACGAGTAGTCTTCAGGATTCAGCGCAGTGCTCAGGAGGAGCGCTGCAGGTAGTAGTTAGCGCTAGCAGTAGTCTTCAGCGCTGGGCGCTCTTAGCTGTAGCAGTAGTCTTCAGCGCAGGGCGCTAGTAGGTGGTAGATGGTAGAGTTGGGAGAGATGGCTGGCGGAGGCCAGCGAGACTTACCTGTGGCGCCATAGCTCCAGCTCCATCTTCGAGGTACCTGCATCAAGGCGCCAACTTCACAGGTTAGTACTGGACACAGAGAGAGAGAGAGTTCTTCTTCTTCCTCTTCTAAGTCCATCTCTTCTTCACCCTCTCACCACCTGACTTCTCAGTATCAGCGGACTACTACAGAGAGAGAGAGAGAGTTGTGACTTGAGACTTGACGACATTGGATCCAGACTCGACATTTGGGATTCAGACATTTCGACGAGGGACTATTTGGGCCTGTGCTGAACACTTGGTGTTGACGACATTCCCATCTTCCCCTCTTCTTCGTCTACCCCCATCTCCTTCGTCTGTGTATGGTTGGGGCTGGCGCAGTCTTCCTGTGTGAAGCGCCAGACCCCCTTCACACCATGGAATAATGATGATGATGTTTGTTCAGGGTTGCATTGCAATATTGATTGTTCGGATCATTGGTATGCAAGTCTTCCGCTACGCTATCTTGTACTTTGTATTGAGAGGTCGGTTCTTGTTCTGGTCTGCACCGTTACAGTATGCAACAGTTTGGTATCGGAGCGGACCTCTCATTCATGGGACCCGCTCAATCAAGTAGCCAGCTTGCTTGATCTATTGATCACTCATTAGTAAATCAAGTAGGACTTCGTCAAATCTCTGAATTTATTTTTTTCTCGCAACAACTATCTGAAATTTCTGATATTCGCATTTCGTTTTACCTGAAAGTTTCTGATATTGGTATTTCGTTTTCACGTAACGGGATTTAGTTCTTTTCTGAAAATGGCATCTCTATTCTATCTCGCAATTTTTTTTTCAAGATCGCATTTTGTGAAAGCCAAAACTTTGCGGAACGTAGCCTTGATCTCGTTCATAGTACTCTTCTGACATGTCTCACTCATAATAGATCGACAGATATACAAAAAAAAAAAAAAAAAAAGGGAAGTAGTCTTTTATTTTTTTTATCTGTTGATCAGGACCAGGAGGAAAGTATTGTTGGGTTGGTTCCCTACCTGCGTTTTCCCTCCCCACCCACCCTTTGCATGCATTTCCGGGTTGGGACAGTGCCACGTCAGCAGTGCCACGTCAGCAGTGCCACGTCAGCAGTGCCACGTCAGCAGTGCCACGTCAGCAGTGCCACGTCAGCAACAGTGCCACGTCAGCATTGCCGCATCAGCAGTGCCACATCAGCAGTGCCACATCAGCA
Organism: Chara braunii; assembly: GCA_003427395.1. Classification (NCBI taxonomy): domain Eukaryota; kingdom Viridiplantae; phylum Streptophyta; class Charophyceae; order Charales; family Characeae; genus Chara; species Chara braunii. Next base: position 502,619 of record BFEA01000083.1, read on the forward strand.
GTGCCACATCAGCAGTGCCACGTCAGCAACAGTGCCACGTCAGCAGTGCCACATCAGCAGTACCACGTCAACAGTAACAATGCCACGTCAGCAGTGCCCCGCCACCGTGACGGGCGCAGCTTTGGGCATGCCAGGCCAACTGGCCAACAAGTCTATTGCTGACTACAAACAGCGGTTCCAGACTCAGCTCGCATTGATCGAGGCTGAGGAACAGCGCCAGCTGGCAGCCTAGGCTGCCCGCCTACAGGCTGAAGCAGCAGCAACAGCTGAGAAGCAGCGGCTATAGGCCGAAGCAGACACAGATACCCAGGCACGCCGCAAGGAAGCCCAGGATCTGCTGCAGCGGCATGAAGCCGCCAGCATCAAAAGACTCAAGTTCTGGCACTTTCAACCGTCCAACGGCGACGACGCGACATCGGAGGAGCAGCACAAGGAGTTCATGGCCAAACTCGTGACCAGGCTGGTTTACACTTGTAACCACCTGCAGTCCGAGCTGGCGAACCTCCAGCGGGCCGTGCGGAACCATAAGGCTCAGCACGAGGATGCCACACGGGCACTTGACGCCCGTGTACAGGACTTGGAACAAGTTCCACCAATACCGGAGGCTGGCGAATCCAGAAGTGCACCATCTGCCCGCCAACTGGAGGAACGCGTTGACCACGTAGTGGCAATGCTAGGAGACATCAGTGCCTTCGCAGAGCAGGCCACCATCAGCCAGCGGTTCGATGTGCTGAACACCAAGATCAGTCAGCAACAGCAGACTGACCACAGCCACAACAACAGCTCCGCGAGGCCTTACAAGATGCCGACGTTTCGGATCGAGAAATTTGATGATTACACACATCAAGACCCGGTCGTCTGGTGGCAATGATTTACAACCGAGTTTGGGATTCACGAGGTCCCTCACCATCTGTTCATCAACACCAAGGGAGGATGTCAGATCTGGCTCAGCCACATGGCAACCATCCACGACGTCCAGGTTTCAGACCTGTACAAGACGGTCTCCTGGGAAGAAATGACAAAGGAATGGAAGAAGCGGTTCATCGTCGACGACGCCCCGACACTCGCCATCAACCGCATCTTCACGATGGCTCAATGGAGCACACCGACACGTGATTGGCTCACGGATTGGCAGAAGATCGTGGCCACACCCGATCTGGACTTGCCATTTCCGCATCTGCGCCGTGAGTTCTACAACAGGTCATGCGCCGCTCTCAGCCTCGCACTGGGTGATTGCGAGCAGTACAACACTTTCGCAAAAATCATCAACAAGGCAAGGGAGATTATCAAGACCAACAGGGCGGCTGCACACGAGAAGTCAACGTGGCAGCCAACCTATGTGGAGAAGGTAAGAACTGGTCCGCGACTGCAGCAGTTCACTGCAGTCCAATCAGACAACACTGTGGAAGACCCGACAGCCACCCAAGCGTCACGTGAGGGAGATCAGGTGGCTGCTGTCCAGCCGCGAAGCAACATCAAGTCCCGAGGAAACGGGAAGGCGAAATCAGCATCGCAGGCCGGAAACGGACAGCCAGCACCACCATGGATCAAGTTCGGCTTGACCGAGGCCGAGTACAAGTACCGCGGCCGTTACGGCTGCTGTTACTGGTGCAACAAGACCAAGCACAAGACCTCCCTTTGCCAGGATCAGGCCAAGGAGGATGTGCGGCCTTGTCTTAGCTCGGGAAACTGAGTTACGCGGGAGGTGAGGCGACTCCACCTCCCACTCCGCCAGATTCGGCCGCCTTGCTAGCGGCCTCCTACACATCTGTGGAGGATGCGAATGTCGTAAGTTCTCAATATGCTTACGAGGACTATGCTGTCCACTTGGTCCCAACGCTGAACCAACCGCTCCACGTGCAACAATCTACCGCATGCACGGTTTCATTACCATCGACAACCGATTCGGCAGCTTCGCCGCCATCTACCGCCGGGGATTCAAAGTCATGGTCAAGACTTGAACAGCTCGACCCGTTGACAGTTGCGGACTTCCAATGGATGCCCCTTCCCCGGTCCGGTCGATTGCCGAAAACGCATTGCAACGTGCTCATGGCACAAGTGCGGGATTACTTGCACACTGCAATACCGACTATGTTGATGGACGCCGGAGTAGAGGTTGTCGACCTTCACGCCTACACTGCGAAGATCGACCACGAGTTCAAGACGCAACGGTACGACGACATCGACACACCATTGCTATACGTACGCATTCAGATTGGAGAGGCGACCTGCAACGCTTTGATCGATTGCGGAGCATCTCGCAACTACATGAGTCAGGACTTCATGGTACGCGCCGGCCTTGGCCCACGAGTCCGAAGGAAGTCCCAGCACTTAACTCTTCCTCGCTCATTCGGTAGATGCAACCGCGCGGAGGTACGGCCCCGTCCTCGAGGATGATCTCGTGGCAGATGGGCCGATCCGGTACTACGTGCGGGCCTTCGAACACGTCGCTGTAGGCGTCGAGAAGCTCAGTGATGCGTGGGTCCGCAGATGAGTCCGTCGATGAAGCGTCATGGGGCGGGAGGGCGTGGAGAAAACACACCCCTAGCTCATCGCCATTCAGTGCTCCTGTTCTCTTCATTCGGAAGAAGAACAAGGATTTGCGGTTGTGCATCGATTATCGCAAGCTCAACGTGCAGATGATCAGAAACGTCGGCCCTCTCCCACGCATCGACGACCTTCTCGAGCGAGTGGGCGGCCCCAAGTTCTTCTCCAAGATCGATCTCAAGTCAGGATATCACCAACTCGAGGACCGCTACAAGACCGCGTTTAAGACGCGATATGGGTATTTCGAATGGCTGGTTATGCCATTTGGCCTTACGAATGCCCCGGCCGCTTTCCAAGCGGCTATGACAACGGAGTTTCGACACATGCTGGATCGATACGTACTTATCTACCTCGACGACATCTTGGTGTACTTATCCGGAGTTTGGACGAGCATGTGGAACACCTGCGCACCGTTTTGGAGCGGCTACGACAAGCCAAGTACAAAGCCAACCGCGACAAGTGCGAATTCGCGCGGCAGGAGCTGGAGTACTTGAGACATTATGTGACGCCGCAAGGCATCCGTCCGCTTGCGGACAAGATCGAGGCCCTACGAGTATGGCCCGAGCCCACCAACACCACGGACGTTCGATCATTCATGGGATTGGCGGACTACTATCAGCGATTCATCACCGGATACTCAAGGATTGCTGCACCTATGACGAGATTACAATCGCCAAAGGTGCCATTCGTATTTGATGACGACGCACGCCGGTCATTCCAAGCACTTAAGACGACTATGCTTATGGCACCCATCCCTAGCATCTATGACCCCACCTTGCCTACGAGAGTGACGACTGGCGCTTCCGGCTATGGCATTGGGGCAGTCTTGGAACAACACAACGGCGACGACTGGCACCCTGTGGAGTATTTCAGCCACAAAGTGCCTCCCATCARCGCGCTTGATGATGCAAGGAAGAAGGAGCTGCTCGCATTCGTCATGGCTCTCAAGCGATGGCGGCACTTCCTCCTTGGGCGTCGTAGGTTCACATGGGTTACGGACAACAATCCATTGACCTACTACAAGACGCAGGATACGGTGAGCAGCACGATCGGATGATGAATGTACTTGATCGACCAATTTGACTTCACATCGAAACATCTTCCGGGCCTCTCCAATCGCGCAGCAGATGCACTCTCGCGAAGACCTGATCTTTGTGCTATGACACATCATGCCTTCGCATTCGACGAGTAGCTCCAACGACACTTCATCAGGGGCTATGAGTCCGATCTAGACTTCGCCACGCTATATGCGCAGCTATCTTCGGATCACCCGCCGGCCAGCCACTATCGCATCGCTGATGGGTACTTGCTCCTGCACTCGCGGGGCAAGGACTTACTATGTGTCCCACACGACCGCCGTCTTCGGACTCGCATCCTCGGCGAGTATCAGGATTCGCGTCTCGCCGGCCATTTCGAAGTCAACCGCACTATTGCACGGCTTCGACAGCGATTCCGATGGCCCGACCTCATCACCGACATCACGAGGTATTGCGACTCTTGCGAAGTTTGCAGACGAAGCAACTACGGCGAGCTGCGCCCGATGCCGATCCCGCAGGAACCCGGTCTCTCCATTGCCATGGATGTCACCGGACCATTCCCCCGCGACCGCCTCGGATACGACGGCATCCTCATGGTCATGGACTGTTTGAGTAAGTATGCGCGTTTTCTCCCTTGCAAGTACTACTCCACGGCTCCCGAGCTGGCACGCCTCCTGCACACTAGTTGGATTTGTGGCCACGGTGAACCGGAAGACATAGTCAGCGACCGCGACACTCGCCTCATGTCGGCATTTTGGACTTCGCTCATGCAGGAGTCCGGCACGAAGATGAAACCAAGTTTGGCTCGGCATCCACAGACGGACGGGCAAACGGAGCGGGCACATCAAACCGCTCAAATGATGCTTTGTACGCTCATCCATCCGAACCAGAAAGATTGGGTTGACCGCCTCCCCGACATCGAGTTCGCCTACAACACTTCGGTGCACCCGACGATCGGCGTGACTCCATTCGAGTTGCACCACGGTGGACGGAAAGGCCATATCTTCGCCGACCTTCTCCTCTCACGATGAGCCGACATTGACGCCGCTTGCTTTCTCGTTTCCGTTCGGAAGTACAGGGAATTGCTGGCTCAGGCCCGCGCGAACACGCAAAAGGCTCAGATCCGCATGCAGCAACAGGTCAACAGGCATCGCTTGCCATGTCCCATCCGCGTCGGCGACCTGGTTTGGGTTTCCGCGGAAGAGTTTGCACTGGAACATGATGTCTCACGCAAACTGCTTCCCAAGTGGTTTGGACCATGGCCCGTAACATCAGCCGCGGGCGATGAGCCCGATGACCCTTCATTTGTGATCAACATCCCCCCGCATCTGACGGTCCATCCGGTCTTTCACGCCTCGAAGCTGGCAACATACACGCCAGCTAAGAGCGACGACTTTCCGGGCTGACGATCGCAGGACCTCCTTCTATGGATGGTCATCAGGAAGTTGTCTGCGTCATCACCGATCGCAAGTATGACAGCAAGCCGCGACAGTACAAAGTTACATTCAAAGCCTGCGATCGCGACTACACTCGGTGGATTTCAGGAGCAGATTTGAAAGCCTCTGCACCGCTGATCTACGCGCATTATGAGAAGCAAAGGTTAGCTCAAGAAGCTTCACGACTGGTTCCTCCCACCCGGACTGTGGTCCCTCCCTTAGACAGACAGCTTCGCCCTCGCAGGCAAGCTCGGTCTTTCAAGGAGGGGGGGGTGTGGCATACTGCGTAGCCACACGGGCCTTGTAGGGCCCGTCCTGCACTTTCAGCCTAAAAGCCTAGAAAATAGGGCTTACAGGCCCCGGTCGTTTCAGCCTGAAACTGAAAAACGAGGGCCTGCAGGCCCTATTCCGTTTTCAGCCTATTTTTGGGCCTTTCAGGCCCAGAGGCTTTTCAGCCTGAAACGGAGCGCCATTTTCAGGCCCTCATTGTGTTCGACCTACCTAAAGACTTAGGCACAAAAACAAGGTTTCCGGAACAGGCTATCTTTAGCCTGTTCCCCACGACAGCTCGAGCAGGAGCTGCAGCGGCAGCCCCAGCCTCTCATCGGCATTGGCAAGAGCAGCCTCCTGGACTGCTCGCCTGCAGTCAGGAGGCACCCGAGTAGTACATAGGTAGTTCCCATGCACTTCACGGGTAGGTAGTTGGACAGTAGACGAGTAGTCTTCAGGATTCAGCGCAGCACTCAGGAGGAGCGCTGCAGGTAGTAGTTAGCGCTAGCAGTAGTCTTCAGCGCTGGGCGCTCTTAGCTGCAGTAGTAGTCTTCAGCGCAGGGCGCTAGTAGGTGGTAGATAGTAGAGTTGGGAGAGATGGCTGGCGGAGGCCAGCGAAACTTACCTGTGGCGCCATACCTCCAGCTCTCTTCGAGGTACCTGCATCAAGGCGCCAACTTCACAGGTTAGTACTGGACACAGAGAGAGAGAGAGTTCTTCTTTGTTACGATTCTGGCCATTTCCCAAGTGCAAATTCACAATGAGAGACAATGCCACCCAATTGCGAAAGAAATGAAAGCACCTGCAAAGAGATAAAGACCAGAGGAGAGGTAAAGAAGAAGAAGAAGAAGAAGAAGTACACCAGCAACACCAATGACAAATCCCCCTTCTCTCTCTCCACCTTCCTCCTCCTCTTCACCAATCTTATTCTTCTCTCATTAATAATAATAACAATGAATGGATGAACCAGAATCAATGTCCGAAGTTCCCTCTTACTGCTTACTCAACTCAACAACAACAAAACAACAACAACAACCAGTCCACCATAGCTATGGCTTCCCTTCTTCAGCCTTCTCTCTCATGCATAGGCTATGGTGGACTACTCCAAGCAGCTAGGGTGCTGCGCTGATGTCCGAAGGACAACCCAAGCAGCTATGGTGCTGCGCTGATGCCCAAAGGACCACTCAAAGCAGCTATGCCGCTGCTAACTTGGTCCGCCATGCCCGACTCTGCCTCGAGCTTCCCTGGTGCCGCATTACCCCAAATGGGGCCTTCCAGATGCAGCGCCCAACAACGTGGTGAAGATGGTGTCTTCCATAGCCAGGTAAGTGCCCCGCCACTCTCCTGCCATGCCCCCTTCTCCCTCCTCTTCAAGCTGGGGTGCTCGCCATAGCCAGGTTGAGCCCCAACTGCCCTTCACCTCCAAGCAGCGCTGCTTCAGTCTAACCGCAAATGAGGAAGAGGTCTCCGCTCTTCCTGAAGATATAGCGGCCTACCGGCCTTCTGGGCGGTGACTTCCTAGGCCGAGTGGCCTCCCGGCAACCGGTGCCTCCTCCCTTTCGGAGGGAAACATCATTGCAGGCTCTGATATTGTTCGCACAAGCCCTAGACCCGCGCTACTTGGACTGGTACCGGCCTACCTCTAACCTACCGCTACTGGGCCTCTAAAAATGCCAACTTTTTGTCTTCTTCTGCTCGGCCTACCTGCTACTCTAGTGTTTTTCCCCAGCTGCTCTAAGTGTCGTGGGCCTACCCCCCGCTACCCGAGTGTTTACCCCCCTGCAACCCTCAAAGTCACGGCCACAGGTAAGTACCGGCCCTGCCGGGCCTTGCAACCAACAAGTACCCTTGCGGGTCACACACACACTCAACCGACAAACACTCAGACAGACATGCAAACGGGCAGGCACGCACACACACACAGACTTGGAAAACACAGCAGAATGCAGGAATCATAGCAAGGCATTCATTCCAGTGGCAACTCCCAGAAATCGGCAGTGTTCTCATTCTGTGTTTTTGGCGGGTCATTACACTACCCTCCTCTCAAGAGCGAGGTCCCTTCGAGCGAGTAACTCATTCTGAGTCGGCACAAAAGGCATCATAGGCGTAGATCAGAAAGAGAGATTTGGTGAGACCGTAGGGAGTGAGTTTTGCAGCCAACTTAGCGGTCTGTCCATCAACAATCTGTCGTTCGTATGCGTTCACCACACGTGGAGCACTCTTTAGCAATTCTCTCCGGTCGATCCAGAAAAAATTCGTTCAGCGGGTGATAGAGGAAGTGAACCTTGTACTGCCTGTTCTTCCCTCTTCCCTCGTGAGAAACGATTCGGTTTATCTCATGGCCGCCGTCGATAGCGCGAGGTATCATAGGGTCTAGGAAAGGAAAAGTCTCATCATCAATGTGTGGGAATAGTTTGGACACATGAAAGACCAGATATGTGCTCAGGTGAGGAGGCACATCAATCACATAAGAAGGGCCAAAGTCATCACCAACCACCTTCAGAATCTGCCATGGGCCATAGTATAATGGAAGAAGCTTTCGTGATACGCCCTCTTCATTAGAAAACTCAGACATTTTGACCCAGACATAATCTCCTTCTTGGAACTTTGCTTCTTTGCGCCGTTTGTTAGCATGTTTGATCATGGCATGCTGACGCTTGTTCATTGCTGCAATTGCAGCTTTTGAGCAGGCGTGCATACTTGGCATTGTAGCCAGGCATGCCGGGTGTCAGACCAGGGGACCGTTCGGGGAACAAATAGGAGAGGGGGTTGTGCAGCTGCCAACCATACTGCAGCTGGTTTGGCGTTACGCCCGTCACAGAGAATGGAATTGTTGTACAATCCTTTCACTTTGTGCAGCTCCTTATCCCACGTGTTCTGATCTGGAACGATTAGCGCACGAAGCAACTGAATGACAGTCTGGTTGATTTCCTCAGCCAGTCCATTGGCTTCGGGGTGTCGACCAGAAGTCTTGTTGAGTTTCATGTCATAGATCTGTGAGGTGAAGTCCTTCCAATCGGCGCTGATGAACCTGGTATCTCGATCACTCACAAGACTTTTCGGGGGTCCATACTGCAGAATGTACTGTTGGTGAAATTCTTCAATCACTAGCTCAGTCGGTGCATGAGGAGGTAGAGGAATCAGGTTCAGAAATTTAGAAAAGCGGTCCACAATGACCATAATTTGTGAATTGCCTGCCACGCTCACCTTTCCCGGTCATAAGGAATTGGGAGGGGTTTCAGCAGGCCATAAGGCTTATGCCTATGGACCTTTGTTCTTTGACAGACTTGACACTCCGCGATAAATTTTTGAGCAGATCCCTTCATTCCCGACCAATCAAACTGCTGCAAAAGACTCCCGGATGTCTTTTCAAAGCCGAAGTATCCACTCCGACCATGTGCCAAATCCAAGAAATGAGTCCGAAGAGGCGCATGGTTGGGAACACACAAACGGTCAAACTTTCCGTACCGGCGAAATACAAGAACCTCGCATTCGTGAAAATCAGGCTGACTGTTAGGGTCAGCCTTGAGCTGCTCAAGGATGGGACTAAGGTCTGGATCCTTGGCGATTTGTTCAGCCAGATCCTCTTTCAGTTTCCTTCGGAGGTCGTATGAACCCACAAGGCAAGTCAAGAATTCAGGATGGCGGGACAATGCATCAGCAACCCGGTTATAACAACCTTTCTTATGTTTCAATTCGAAACTGTAAACATCAATGTCATGCAACCAGCGGGTCAATGTAGGAGAGAGTTCAGATTGTGTCTGAATCCACGGCAAGGTCTGATGATCAAAGTAGACCTTGAAGTGGCGACCCAAGAGGTAGTGCTTCCAATGTGCGAGGGCTTCGCGCAGGTACGTGGAAGTAGCTACCTTGTGGCTGGGCATGCGTTTGTTGTAGTACTCGAGCGGACGCAGACCATCACCATCATCTTGTTGCAGCACTGCACCAATCCCGTACTGGCTCACATCCGTAGTGACTACGAACGTGAGGTTGGGATCTGCAATCCGAAGCACAGGATGACTCACCAATGCCTCTTTCAAGGCTTGGACTGCAGACTCACACTTCTCACACCATGCATAGGCAACATTTCTACTTGTCAGTCTCGAGAGTGGGTGAGCAATGACAGAAAATCTGGTAACAAACTTCTGGTAATAGGAGGCCAAACCGAGGGAAGAACGCAGTTCGCGTACATTTGCTGGTTGAGGTCAGGTTCGAATGACCTCAACCTTGGTTGCCTTTGGCTCAAGGCCGTTTGCAGACAACCGATGCCCAAGATAGATGACGCTGTCCATCCCAAACTCAAATTTCTCTAAGTTGAGGTGCAGCTGCGCCTCCCTGAGGACCTGCAAAACTTCCTCGAGGTGCTTGAGGTGCTCTTCCATGGTTTTGCTGAAGATTAGGATATCATCAAGGTACACGACCACAAACCTGTTGAGTTGATGGCGAAGTACCTTGTCCATGAGGCACTGAAATGTGGCTGGTGCATTCGTGAGACCGAAGGGCATAACGATAAACTCGTGCAGCCCATCGCGTGTTTTGAATGCAGTCTTGTGCTGGTCACTCGGATCAACTTCAATCTGGTGGTAGCCAGATTTGAGGTCGATCTTAGAGAAGACCTTGCATCCACCTGCCGCATCTAGCATATGCGAGGCAAAGGGTAAGCATTCTTTCTTGTGATCCGATTCAGGCCACGATAATCAATACACATCCGGAGTTTGCCTCCTTTCTTTGGTACAAACAAGACAGGTGCACCGAATTCAGACTCACTAGGCCTAATCCATCCACAATCAATCATGTCATCGATTTGTCTCCGCAGGTCCTCCAACTCGCCTTGTCCCATACGGTAGATGCAGCCCTTTGGAGGAACACTCCCTTCTATTATCTCGATCTTGTGTTTGACTGGACGCTCGGGTACTCCGCGAGGTTCAGCCAAGACTTCAGGAAATCGATCTAATAGACGGCGAATGTTCACTGGGATTTCCGGTGGAGGATCATCCTCATCAGGGGAAAGAAAACCAGATTGGGAATTTACAGCAATCACAACCGGTTTCGAGGTATTTGGATCAGAAACAGGTTGGTTATTTACAGTAGAAGTAGATGGAACAGAAGTAGAAGTAGTAGAGGTAGAGTTACCTGCAGAGGTAGAAAACGCAGCAAAAGTAGAAGGCACATGGAGAGGTTTTACAAGAGCTAAATGTACAAACTCAGCTTCCTTGCGCCTGCGCACTGACCTGCAGAATTTGTTTGCACTTAGAAGAGTCACAAGAGACTCGCGTGTACCATCTAATAAGACGGTACGCTCGTTCCCCTTGGCATCAAGTACCACGAACTGATTGTCTGCCCACGTGGTCCTTAGGCAATGAGCCTTTAGCCAGCCCAAGCCAATGACCGCGTCGAATGGACACTTGTCCATGACATAGAACTTGAGCTCATGTGTGAGAGTGTGGTCCTTGTCAAAAGTGATGTGCACACCTTTGACAGCACGAGTGGAAGTGACAACCTCTTGGTTGTCCACTTGCGTTCGGCAAGGGTTCTGCAGTTCCACTTGCTTCATACCCAGGCCCGCCTTACGAATCCCGTTCGGAGAGAAGAAATTAGTGGTTGAACCACTGTCAATCAGCACACGGATATATCGGCGGTTAATSAGTARTTTAAAGAAAGTCAGCTCCACGCCCCCTTGAACACGGCGTTGCTGCTTGAGCTGCAGCCAGTGCTCCATGTGSGYGTGGAAGTCAACYTCTTTWGACTCCTCCCRAGGCTCARTGTATAACACTTGGACTGCACCAGCCTTGGAATCAGCATTAGTTCGGGCTTCAAGAGCAAGCTGCTGATCAGATCTAGGCTCCTCGGARGGGCCCGCRATTGGCTGCTCAGCTTCCCTTGTCGTAGAGAGCGCTGATGTCTCCTCTACGCCCCTTGCCTGTTTCCYTGAAGACGATAGCAATCCTGCACAGCATGCCCAGGCTTTTGACAATGCAAGCATATGCGCAGTTTGGACCTTCTTTCCCATTCTTTTTGGCTGATGCGGAGGGCTTCCCAAGGCTTGGTAGAAGCGTCCTCCGGTTTCTCAGGGATCTTAGCATTTTTGGGAAGGTGTACGACAGTTCCCTTACCCGAACCACGGTTAGGCCCCTTATTTGAAGCAGTCTTTCTGAATGCATTAAGTTTTTCATCTTCATTTCTGTCACACTCAATGGCTGATGCGGAACAGCCCGCATCGGAGTCCAGCTCTAGATCGTCATCTAGAGACAGATCATCCGCATAGGACTGATCCTCAGCCTCCCGATGATCATGCAGTGCAAGCTGGTTGCTGCTTCCAAACCGCTTGCGTTGTGGTTTCCCACCTGCAGGGGGGCCTTCCTGCGCCTGGCGAGGTCCTTGGCCTCTAGGTTGACTAGGTCCTTCATGAGCTCTCGCCAGGTGACATGGTCCTTGAGTGCTAGCAGGGAGAGGTATTCTTTAGGGGGCACTCCCATGACTACATCCATACAAGACATGTCAGTCATTCCCAGATCCGGAATGGTGAACAGACCAGTCAAGTGCTGTTCCAAAGCCTGCATGGACGACCTCCATGTTTGGCCCTTGAGGGCCTCAAGCTTCAGCCTAGCCTTGAGCGCAACATGTTTATCCTGGTACCGGTCAAGGAGAAGATCCTCAAGAGCTCGGACAGGGGTGACCTTCAGCCATTCAGTCAGGTCTATACGTTCATAGCCTGCAGCGACAGCTTGGAGCTCAATGTGGTTTCGTACGGCGGGCTCAATATTAGTTCCCATGATCATACTTCGGTCCTCTTGCGGTGTCCGCATGACCTCAAAGTACGACCGCATGGAACTAATCCAAGAGGTGATGTCCGCCTTTCCATCGTACTTGGACGGCAGCGTGGCCACCCGCTTGTCCACCATGGGACTGTTGTACAGAACGCCAGTAAGGACTGTGGCGTTTTGGGTTGAAGTCCTTGCATTTGGGACCATGACCAGCGCGAAACTGCTGGCGCTGCCGCTTGAGGAGCTGGCACCGGTTCCTGCGCTTGCCATGGTTCCGCTTGATCTAACTATGAGGGTTGTGTTTGATTGAGAGACCGGGACTACAGCAGACCGAGGGTTAGGAGGGCGGGGGGCAGACAGTTGGGACTATTTAAGGCTGGTTACCTCAGCCTGCAGCTCTTGGTTCCGCTGCTCCAGCGCTGTTACGCGGGCCTCGAGATCTTCCAAGTTCCGCAGTTGAACCAAGGCTGCGACGACAACAACTAGCCTCTCCTGGAACCGGTCAGCATTGGCCTCCGGGACCTGTAGGAAGGCCTCCTGAGCAGCTATGCTTGTAGCTCTAGCTGCTGCCTCTGCCTCTGCCTCCCTTTCCTTCTGTACGTCGTCGTCATACAACTTTTGAAAGAACGGTTTCTGGCTCTCGTTTGGGCAGATGTGATGACCGCCATGCCGGAGGAAGGGGTGTCAGTAGAACTCTCAAGAGGGGTCCGCTCTCTCCTTACGTATGGACGAACGCTCCTCTTGCCCCTCCTCACACTCTCAAACAGCACACCCTCTCTCTCCCTTTCTTCTCTTTTCGCTGTCTGCGCACGCGTCTCGATACCGGACATAGATAGTTCAGGTGAAAGAAACAAACAGAAAACCACTCAGAGAGGAAGGTAGAACTCCTAGCCGGAGCGGCGAATCATTTGGACTTAGAGCGTGGCACGCAGCAAAAGAATAAATAAATAAAAATGAATAAAAAAATAAAACAACAGAGAGGTCTGATTTATAGAACGGGCCCGGATCAGATCAGCTGGAGATCCCCTCTTGTCTAACCTGACAGGGGGCATGCATCACAATAAATCAGACGAAGAAGACTAATCTGCAGCAATGGAGATTTTGAGGGGTGCAGACGGTCGCCGAGCCAGACGCGGGGCAGTATGTGATCACATGCGGTAAGACCAGTCAAGATCCCCTTGAAAGGAATGCCCTTGCTGTCCGCGTGTCCCCCCAGATTCAGCACGACAAAGAAATGCACTAGCAGCAGCAGATCTGGCCCGAAGGGTCCTTCCCGTTGGGCCTGGTCCCACTGGTCTCAAAGGGTCCCAAGTAGGTTGTGGACCAGGTCTAACGAGACAGGGGTACCAAGCCAGTCCCAAACTGTCCCTACCGTATTGAAAAGGAAAAGACAACTTTCAGCAAGAACTTACCCCTACTACCAATCAGAAATGAAAAGACATTGCACCGTAGAAAGATATGTCATTTAGAGCAGATACATCATCCATCCATCCATCAGGTGAGAAAGCAATCCACAAGCTCACACACACAACCAAGATCGAAGAGAAGAGGAAGAGAACCCAACACACCCCCAACAGGCCATGAAGTACCAAGTGCACGGAACATGAGTATGGACGAAGCACAAAAATCCAGAATGCAGAATCACACTGAAGTCCAAGTATTCAAAGCCAAAGCAGATAGCACATGGAACCGAGTAACCATCCAATTGAGAATGATATAGAA
>BFEA01000083.1:552995-567028 GCA_003427395.1 Chara braunii
CTCTCTCTCTCTCTCTCTCTCTCTCTCTCTCTCTCTCTCTCTCTCTCTCTCTCTCTCTCAATTTAAACATTCTTAGAAATTTCAACAAACAAAAAAGGCGGTCAGCCCTCCCTCCTTGTCATCTCTCTCTCTCGCTTCATGTCGTCAATGTGCTTCGGCAGAGCGGCCGCCGCTGTCACCTGCGTCACCGAGAGGCCACAACAGAAAATGGTGGTCGGCCCGTCGAAGGAAAACCTCTCCCCTCGTCCAGATCCACCACTCTCTCCTCTAATCCCCCTCGGCTATGCAACACTCCAGTGGGCAACGACGAGCAAATCGAATTGTGGAAACAACTAACTGAAAGGAGTAGGGAAAAAAAAACTGCAAATGCCAAATTGAGATTGTACTTTGGAACGAATGGCAACTAGAAGAAGGAGAGACGGATGGAGAGAGAGGGAGGAAGGAGGAGGGAGAAAGGAGGGAGAAAGGGAGGAGGGAGAGATGGACGAAGAAGAAGGGAGGAAGGAGGAGGGAGAAAGAAAGGGAGGAGTAAAGAGGGAGTAGAGAGTCGACATGTGGAGGGAGAGAGAGGACAAAAGAGGTGGGAGAAGTGAGGTGCTGCATGGAGGAGGGAGAAAGGGAGGAAGGAGGAGGCAGAAAGGAGTGAGGAGAGAGGTAGAGATAGATGACGAAAGAGGGGAGAGGAGGAGGGAGGGAGGAGGAGGGAGAGATGGACGAGGAAGAAGGGAGAGCAGAGGAGGGAGAAAAGGAGGAGCGGGAGGGAGAAAAGGAGGAAAGAAGGGCCAGCGAGTCAATTCAGTTGACGCGTGCACGATGGGATGGAGGTGTCACGCGGAGTGAAAGGCCCTGTCGCTAACGTAACAAGGGCAAAAAAAAAAAAAAGGTGATTGGATGGTGAAGTGTTCGAAGGAAAGATGGATGGAGAGAGAGGGAGGAAGGAGGAGGGACAGATGGATGAAGAAGAAGGGAGAACGGAGGAGGGAGAAAGGGAGGAGATGGACGAAGAAGAAGGGAGGAAGGAGGAGGGAGAAAGGGAGGAGGAAAAAGGAGGGAGAAGCGAGGTGCTGCGTGAAGGAGGGAGAAAGTGAGGAAGGAGAGAGGGACAGATAGAGGACGAAAGAGGGGAGAGGAGGGAGGGAGGAGGAGGGAGAGATGGATGAGGAAGAAGGGAGAGAAGAGGGAGAAAGGGAGGAAGGAGGAGGGAGAAAGGAAGGAGGAAAGAGGGGGCAGCGAGTCGAGTCAGTCGACGCGTGGAGGATGGGAGGGGTGGAGGTGTCGGGCGGAGTGAAAGGCCTTGTCGTTAACGTAACAAGGGCAAGAAAAAAAAAAAAAAAGGTAATTGGATGGTGAAGTGTTCGAAGGACAGAGATAGGAGGAGAAGGGAAGAGCGAAGAGAGAGAGAGAGARAGAGAGAGAGAGAGCTGGTGGCAACCCACCTCAAGCGGCTCGGTGATTCCTCCTCGCTCCCGCTGCCTGCTCCAGCTGCCTCCTGCTGTGTGCTGCTGCCTCCTGCTGCCTCCTGTTTCTTAATCGGGCTGGTGCTGCTGGTGACGGGCGAACACGACCAACGACGAATGACGACACGATGGCCGCCAAGGAGACAAGGCACAACTGGTGGGTCGGTGAAGTGCCGGGGTGCCCAACGGCAGCGTGGGGGAGGCTTGAGTAGTTCGAAAACAAACTACTCAGATCTCCCCCAAAACTTTTACCGGGCCTCCGCGCGGCCTGAAAAAAGAATTTAGCGCCCATGGAGGCAATTTCCCCTGTTTTGGCCGATGCGCCGCATTTTGTGCGCGCGCCGGCTGTGCTCTACGCTCTGCGCCGCACGTGCCGTGACGCCGCGCACGGCATGCGCCGCAAGTATATTCTTTACCAAATTTAAAATAAAAAATAAATTTGAAAATTTTTTTATTACTTTTACAAGGAATATGAGTGTGAGCAATATACATAAAACCAAGTTGCGAAATCACACAGCTGAACCAGAAGTCGTGTCCCAAGCAGAGAGTACAAATGCACCGAGAAAACCATCCGTATAGAGCAATACAATGAAGTAATGACCCAGTGTCCTCTCTCCTTTTTGGCGCTCGGCGCCCAGCCTACTCTATCTGACTAGCCTACCTACAGCTGGTTCACACAACAGGATCACTTCGACTCTCGAAGACCAATGTACATGACTGTCAACACCATCGCCGACCTCTCTTCATGTACCAGGTACGAATCTCTTCACACTCAATCAGACCTTGATTACCCCACACAGCGCCTCACTCCCTGAAGACCACCCGATCATCCGCTGTACCCCCTGGCACCCAGCAGCCCGGCTCTGGCTGCCTGCGCCCCGCTGCCCTGCAGCGCCTCTCTCACCACCTCGCGCTCCGTCAGCGCCCCTGGCATTAGCGTAGCATCAAGCAGAAGCGCAGCAGCACTTCCGCATTGCCAGCGCTGGCCAGTCTGTGTGGCCTCGGCTGCCTCACTTTCCTTTATGGAAGTGTCAGCCTGCTGGATGCTGCGTGTGGCCTGGCTGGAAGCTTCCAGTAGCTTCCGGTTGGGCCTCAGACCCTGTGCCCAGGCCTGAGACTTACAGTTGAGGGCCTGGGCCCTTTTCAGTTGGGCACGGCCTGAGTCTTCCGGACTTGGGCCGTTTGCGGCATCTGTGCAGGACTCTCGGGCAGGTGCATTGGCACTACTGCTGTTGCAAAGGCCGAAGGCCTGCTTCCCAATGTATCGGCCCTGCTTTGTGTAAGTGTGCCCAGGCGTAACTGTCAAGGCCTGGGCCAACTGTATGCCGCAGCAAATGTGAGGCTCACGCGTCTTCCCAACCAACTGGCGTGCATGCGAGAGCCTGAATACCCCCATATGGAAATGCCAAATTTTGCCTTTGACGAATATTCAGGCCCGCCTTCGCTTAGGACGAGCACTTGGCTTGCTGGGGGCCTTAGCCTAGAACAATGTGATGTCTGATAGGGCCACTTGAGGGCTTATTCCTCACATTCCATCCCCCTTAGCTTCGTAAGTCCGCTGAGATGCTTCATGCTGGTGCCTTCCCCTTCAGTTTCTTCTCATAATTTGCCACGATCTGAGGAGCTGTCTTGACAAGTTCCTCCCTTGGGATCCATCGATTTTCCTTCGGATCTGTATGATGCCTGAAACATACTCTGTATTCCCTCGCAGGCTTGGGAGGTCTTCCCCTGCTAGGTGGCTTCGGAACAGGCGTGTTTCTATGATCCAGGATGTCGTCGACGTCCATGTGGCCATCCATGGTTGGGGGCAGCATAGATCTCCGTGATGGGAATTGTGCTGTCTCAGGGAAAGGTGCAAGCGTGGAGGCGTGAAAAACAGGGTAAGTGCGTAAGTGACCATTGATACGAATGACGTACGAGGGACCATCCAAATAATTCCCCACAATGTCTAGGACTTCCCAGGGACCGAAGTGCCGAGGCATTAGTTTTTTAGAGATGCCAAACTCCTGTCCCGACTCACTAGCCTTGACCCAAACACGTTCCCCTACCTGAAATGTGGACTGTCTGCGACGCTTGCTCTCAGAAGCAATCATGGCTTCCTGAGATTTCTTGATGTGTTCGACAGTCTGCTGCAACAGTTTCTCATATTGGACACCAAATTCAATGGTTTCAGGAGTTGCAGCGGTTTGGTTTTCAGGCAGGAGGAAGTCTAGAGCAGATCTAGGCTTCCACCCCAGATGCAGTTGATTAGGACTGACGCCGGTGGTGCTGTGTACAACATTGTTGTACAGGGTGGCGATGAGAGGTAATTTCTCATCCCAGTCATCCTGGCTGGGCTTGATGTAATGCCTCAGCAGATGCTGAACCACTCGGTTCATCTGTTCAGCCTGCCCATTTGCTTGGGGATGATTCCTCAAAGTCATCTGAAGCTGGCTGCCCATCTGTTCAGCGACCTTCTTCCACATCTCGCTTGTGAATCTCACATCTCTGTCACTAACGATGGTCTTTGGAAGTCCAAAGTCACACACCCAGTTGTCCATGAACAACTTGATGATGTGTTCAGTCCTGACACTCTCTGGCATGGCAATTAGTCTAGTGTACTTAGTGAACCTATCTACTATGACGAAGATGTGCCTCTTGCCATTCTTGCAGGTCACGAGAGTATCCATGAAGTCCATGGAGATACTCTGACCTGGAGTAGCAGGAATGGTTAAAGGCTTGAGTAACCCAAGCGGAGCTTGAGTTCGCGGCTTGTCCCGCTCACAGACCTGAGGAATCATCAAGTTGTTCGTCATAGTAGTTAGGTTCGGGCCTAATCAGTGGTTACATCGAATGGCCTTTGTGGATCGGGTATCATGAGAACCTCATGGTGCGTGAGAGCATGCTTCAAACGTTTGAATGTTGCCTCACACTCGTCGGTCCAGTCCCATGGTGTGTCAAGTCGAGTTAGATCAGTCAAGGGAGATGCGATTGTGCTATAGTTCTTTACGAAATTGCGGTAATAACCACACATTCCCAAGAATGATCTGACCTCAGTCACATACTGGGGTCGTGGCCAGTCACGTATGCTAGCCACTTCAGCATCTTCGGGCCTAATCCCATCCGCTGATACTTCATGACCCAAGTACAAGATTCGAGTGCGGCCAAACTCGCATTCCTCTATATTTATCTGATACTTGTGTTGTCGAAGGAGTGAAAGTACTGTGTCTACATGCTGGGCATGCTTCTCGACAGATCTACTGAAGATAAGTATGTCGTCGAGGTACACAACAACAAACTTGTCCAAGTAGTCATGGAAGATCTTATTCATGGCGTGCTGGAATGTACCCGGCACATTGCAAAGGCCAAAGGGCATTACCACAAACTCATACAGATCGTACCTGGTCTCAAATGCGGTTTTGTGCTGGTCCTCTGGTCTTATGGCAATCTGATGGTAGCCGGATTTTAAGTCTATCTTTGTGTAGTACTTACACCCCTGCACCCTATCCAATAGGTCGTCGATGCATGGTAGAGGCTCTGCGTTCTTAACAGTGATGGCATTGAGGCCTCTATATTCAATGCACATCCTTAGTGTTCCCCCTTTCTTTGGAACAAACAATACTGGTGAGCCAAAGGGGGAAGTGCTAGGCCGAATCCAACCCTTCTCTGTGAGCTCTTTCAGTTGCCATGGAAGTTCGTCCAACTCGGCTGGAGCCATCCTATAGATTCTTCCCTTAGGTGTTTTACTACCGGGGACGATCTCTATGGCATGGACAATCTCCCTGTGTACGACTCCTGTAGGCTCCTCGAAAAGGTACTTGGCGACGATGGTCTCTATCTCTTGGGGTGTTGTAACGGCCTCCCCTTTTGCAGAGACATAGACTAAGTACATTCGTTCCTCTTGGTTTTGTTTATAATAATTATAGAAGGCAGATGCGCATAAGCACCCATAGGAGTCTACTAACCTACTGGCTTTGTACTTGGCCAGTCTCACAGTTCTCCCACTAGGCAACTCGTGCTTCAACACCTTCTTGGCCCTGTCAAACTAGGGCTTGGCAACCTCGAGGTAGTACATGCCCAACAACATGTCAAAGCTCAACTCGTCGCTCACCAGGAATGATATCTTATCATCTATCTCTCCTCCTGGATAGGAGAAGGTGCAGACTACATCTTTAACGTAGTCCTCGACCATCATGCGCTCTTTGTTGGCCAAAGTAGGTGCTACCGGTCTACTAAGGCGCTACACCCGGTCCTTTAGGCACAGTTTTCAACGCAGTCGCGACTTACGAAGTTTCGCGTGGACGAAGGCGCCGCACTTGCGACCACCCACGTCAACTTCCACAACGAAGTGCTCCCCTCTAGGACCTCTACTCAGTGCCACCCAGGACTGACGAGGGTCCCTTGCCGACCACTCATCTTGAAGGTCCTCTAAGGCTTCAGACACATCCAACGTACAGAGTTGGGTCCGGATGCATCTGCGGGGTGACTAAGGAGTCAATAGCTCTGGCCATCTCTTGAAACGGGGAGGGTACATCTCCCACTTCAACGAGAGTAGAAACAGCTATAACTTCTACTGGCCCTAAGTGTTTCCTGAGTTGGAGCTCGTAGAGGCCCCAAATTGAGAAGAAGAAAACCCACCCTTAGGAGGGATCTTCAGCGAGACCTTCGGGTTCTTGCACTTAAACTGTGTATGGCCATACTCGCCGTAATTTATGCAAGCTCCCCGCTGCCAACGGTCCCGCCACACATCTTGATCCAGGCCTGCTCTAACCCAAGCTGCTATTTTGTTTGGGTTGGCGACCTGCCCCTGACTCCTTTGCTGACCGCCCTTGCCGCGACCCGCTGCCTTAGTCTTAACTACTGCGGCGAGGTTGCTACCCTGAGCACTCTCCTCGCCGTCAAACTTTGCGCCCTCCACAAGCTCAAAAACATTATCGATCTCGGCTTGATTCCCATCGGAACCCTTCTTCTTCCATTCTTGTGGAGTCTTCTTCTTCATCTCGTCCGTAGTAGGGGTTTGAGCACCACCCAGCGTAGCCTCTAAGTCTAGGGCCTTCTTGCTGAATGTCTCGAAAGTGTGATACTCGCGTCGAGCCTCGCTAGCTAATAAATTCCTAATGTCTGTGGGAAGACATCTCAGGAACATGGTCAGCAAGACCTGTGGATTGTACTCCACTCCCAGGACGACGATCGGACACTCTACGGCTGTGGTGAGTTCTCGCATGGACTTGTACTTTTAGTATCAAGCTTTAAGAGCTTATCAGTGGCAATCTGTGCCTGCTGAGGGTTGTGCCAACGAGCCTCCACTAAGTCCATAAAGCTCTCCAGGGTATGGGTCTGCGCCCAATCACCCATGTTCCTGCCGAACCCCTTGGAAGCTACTAATCTGTTTAGCCAGCGAGCTGCTGAATGCAGCAGTTATCACTTCCTCTTCTACCAATGTCCTCTTTGCCCTCACCCACACTGGCACCGTTCTCAACCACGTGTCAAGAGCCTCATCCTTCTTGTCTCCGGCGAAGGTTGAAGGTGGGTTCAGGGGGGTCTTGGGATACCAAGGATATTGCTGTCCCGCTTGCGAGACAGGTGGCGACTGTGGTGTAGCAACAGTCGCTGGACCAGAAGATGAAGAAGCAAAAGTCTGAGATAAAGTTGTTGTTGATGTAACACTTGGTGGTGGTGTAGACTAAGCGGCGCAAAGGCCTGTCATCGCTGAGAGTGGCAGCGATGGTAAAGCTGCTGGCCGGATCCCTGGCTTATGCAACGCTTGCATAATCTGGTCTAGGGTATCCTCCTGCATGGCGTCCATCTTGCTATCTATGTACGCATGCATGGATAGGACACTTGCCTTAAGGATCTTTCCTGTAGAGTCGAGGGCCGCGTCATCTAAACCCTCTAGCGCAGCCAAATCTGCCTCCCTGCTCTCTAGTCTGACACTTCTTTCTTTGATCTCTTTCTCTCTTTTAGTAGCCTGCCTAAGTTCCTCCTCTAGCCTTAAGCGGATCCTCTCTACTTGCTGGAGCTCCATCTGCTCCCGGGTGCGTGGAGGCGGCGAGCTGAACTGCGAGCCCGCTATCTGACTAGTGCCAGCCCCTGACGTACTGGAGGTGTACTGTGAACTGGTCGGCATGCCTAGCCCTTGACCAGTTGAGTTTGCAGCAGTTGTCGAGGAAGTAGCCATTGCTACCGCTCTAGCTGCTGCTGCTTCCCTTGCAGCCTCAAGATTACGAGCCCTAGCTTTGGCCCTTAATCTTCTCTCTTCTCCCGGTTGTAGGGCCTAGAGCACTCTAGGAATTCTAAGGGATGATAGCCTTGTTATCCTCCTATCGTCATTTGCACCTTCACCACCCTCTAATCCACTCATGGGTTAGGTAGACGCTGTCTGCACTAATGTCCTCGCTGGAACCTACCGCAGCATTTGTCCGACCGGATCTAAAAATAAACAATTAAATAAATGTCTGGTGAGTTACCTAGTCTACTAGTCAAGCGACATCATCTAAACCCTCTAGCGCAGCCAAACCTGCCTCCCTGCTCTCTAGTGTGACACTTCTTTCTTTGATCTCTCTCTCTTTTAGTAGCCTGCCTGAGTTCCTCCTTTAGCCTTAAGCGGATCCTCTCTACTTGCTAGAGCTCCATCTGTTCCCGGGTGCGTGGAGGCGGCGAGCTGAACTGCGAGCCCGCTATCTGACTAGTGCCAGCCCCTGACGTACTGGAGGTGGACTGTGAACTGGTCGGCATGCCTAGCCCTTGACCAGTTGAGTTTGCAGCAGTTGCTGAGGAAGTAGCCATTGCCACCGCTCTAGCTGCTGCTGCTTCCCTTGCAACCTCAAGATTACGAGCCCTAGCTTCAGCCCTTAATCTTCTCTCTTCTCCCGGTTGTAGGGCCTGGAACACTCTAGGAATTCTAAGGGATGATAGCCTTGTTATCCTCCTATCGTCATCTGCACGTTCACCACCCTCTAATCCACTCATGGGTTAGGCAGACGCTGTCTGCACTAATGTCCTCGCTGGAACCTATTGCAGCATTTGTCCGACCGGATCTAAAAATAAACAATTAAATAAATGTCCGGCGAGTTACCAAGTCTACTAGTCAAGCGGCATCAACAACATCTACACAAACTGTACACATTGTCTAACTCTATTTTGATTAGTCTGCACAGAAGATTCGAGAAGAACCGACTATGGTAGATTACAGTCCTACTCCAGTCTGTCTGTTCGGTGTCAGCAGTCGGTCAACCAACTAATCAAAAATAAAACTTAGACTAATGTGAGCAGATGTATGCACAGTGGATATGTCAGTGATGTACAGTTGAGTTCGCAATTGGAATCCACTTCCCCTGTATCCAACGTACCTGTGAGCATCATCAAGCTGCGGTGTCTAAGGTGTGCAACCACGGCCCACCCCTGTGCCCAAGAAGTATGCTTATGACCAGCCTGCCCCATTGTTTACCCTCGCGTGCAACAAGCCTTACGTCTGACTGATCTGGCTGATCAAGAGGGACAGCCCCTGGAGTCCTTAGGAATTCTTTAGCGTCGCAATCAAGACGACAAGCCAGTGAACAGTTCAGACCCCAACGAGAAATGTTTATAGACGGTCTGGGAGCGTCTCAATAGGATTGGTCAGTCTGCACACCCCTTCTATCAGCGCAGCAAAGAGCCTCAATGGACAAAGCAGCATGTCCTGCGTGTACTAACACCCATGGGTTGGCATGGTGACCGTGACCCGTGCTTCGACCAGGGCCCTTCAGAGGCACCGCCCTCTCCTGCCAGATGTGCCACCGGGAAGAATGTCGTCTCTCAAGATAGAGTGCACACGACTCCTCACCAAAGAGAGGACACTCAAGTTGGACTCACTTCCTCACGGTAAGAAGAGATTGAGAGGGTAGATAAGGAATGGGAACAACGTACCTGGAGATAGCTGCCCCCAACCACAAATTTCTCATCAATTGGGCCGACGTGCATTTCGATGACCGGTCAATAGCCTCGGTACCACCCACAATGCAATGCAGTGCCACCTCAGCCAGAATGCCGCGTCAGCATACTCTCATCATGATGCATACACCCGCTGTCGTCACAGCTCCCACACTGTCGCCACAGCCTTCCAGCGGTCGGCCTCTCTACCTAGGCCCCGCTAATCAACCAGCGCAAAGTATCCTTACTGCACATGAAGCATCGTCAGCGCACCAAGTCACAATGTCGCCGGTGCCAGGTATGCGGCGATCACAACCAGCTCTCATACCAAATTACAAGGAATATGAGTGTGAGCGATATACATAAAACCAAGTTGCGAAATCACGCAGCTGAACCAAAAGTAGTGTCCCAAGTAGAGAGTACAAATGCACCGAGAAAACCATCTGCAAGGAAAATAAGCAACAACGAGATGACAAATCCAGATTACACCATCACATTAAAAGCCAGATAGTCACACTGTGTCCAAGACCAGCATTGCACCAATAATACTTCGATGGAAGTTCGTAGTACTGAAAACCAATGTCATTGAGAGCTTTCTCTCTCCTTCAGTAACACAAGAGTCCAGTCCCTTCACACTCCCACTTGGCGCTCAGCGCCCAGCCTACTCCTACACAGCTTTGATCAACCTAATAATAGACAATGCAACTGTTGACATTAGCGGCAACCCGAAGTACTTGAAGATGTCGCCCATATGCAGACCATCGCCAATACAAGGTAAGTGCCCTCACATCATCATCATCATCATCCTTCGCCCTTCCTTGACTTAACACCCACACCTGTCCTCTCTTGCACTCGAAGACCACCCCTGCGCCTCATTGTAGTCCAAGCCCACCAACTATGGTTGCTGGGCTATGGCGCTGCCCTCAGCAGCACCCTTCTTCCCTGCACGACCGCACGTGTTGCACCTTGCCTCTCAACGCCAGCCAGCAGCCACGAGCCCTTGCTCCAGCAGCGCTGCCGCTAGCATGCGAGTGCCTGAATGAGGCAGCCAGGGCAGAGCTCTTTCCTTTATGGAAAGAGTTGGCCTGCTCGTGCAGCCTGGCTGCACTGGCTTGGGCCCAGAAGCTTCCGCAAGGCCCCAGGAGGCTGCCTGGGTACAGCAGCTACTTGGCTGCTGGGCCTCGTTCGGTTGGGCGCCCAACTGTCTCTGTATGAGGCTGCGAATCATGCCCAGGGCCTGCAGACTTACCTGCAGACTTACCGGGCGCCATATCTCCTGCGTGTCTTTGGGCATCTTCCACCTGCATCACAACTACAAGGAGACACCTCTACGCTGGTCAGTATCCTGTCTCCACCTTCGTGAGACTACGAGAGGATTCTTCTTCTTCGTCGTCTCCCTCCAGCTTTATCACTTTTTTTCCCCATCCCTCCTTCCTCTTCTTCTTCTTCCTCTTCATCCTCTTCCTCTACTTCCTCCTCCTCCTCTTCCTCTTCTTCTTCCTCCTCTTCTTCTTCCTCTTCTTCTTCCTCCTCTTCTTTTTCTTCTCCCTCCTCTTCTACTTCTTCTCCTTCCTCTTCTAGTTCCTCTCCCTCCTCTTCTACTTCCTCCTCCTCTTCTACTTCCTCTCCCCTCCTCCTCCTCCTCCTCCTCCTCTTCCTCCCCCTCCTCCTCCTCCTCCTCCTCCTCCTCCTTTTTCTTCTTCTTCTTCTTCTTCTTCTTCTTCTTCTTCTTCTTCTTCTTCTTCTTCTTCCTCGCCTCTTCCCCCTCCTCATTTGTGGATGATGTCTGGCACGACGCTCTCCTCCTCCTCCTTCTCCTCCTCCTCCTCGAGTTGACGACATGTCCATTTCTCCTCCTCCCTCGTCTCTCCCCCCTCCTCATTTGTGGATGATGTCTGGCACGACGCTCTTCGTCCTTGTGTTCAGCGCCATGCCATCTCACCTTGCTTGATGATGATGTGTGTTGCAGTCATTCTCAGTCATTTTGAATCGGATTGTGGTATATCAGTCCTCCGCTGTGCTTTCATTGGTCTATCTCTTTTGGTCTGTTCTTGGTTCTGATCTTTGCCATGCGACACTACTATTCAAATGATTGCTCCTTTTGTTCTGTGTATGCTTTGGAGGAGATCAGAAGTTACCTTCCGTCCAGTTGATCCTCCGGACAACTGTGATTCACTTACCTTCCAGTTGTAAGGAAAATGAGCAATGGGACTGACAGAAACCAAATTGCGGCATACCATTGAAATCCAGATAACTTGTGCAAGAACTGAAAGCAGATTGCACCACTAGATACACCAAATAAACAATAGCGAAGCAGAGAAGCCAATTGACAATGAAAGCCCTCTTCTTGCCTCCAACATCAATGTCCACAATGCCGCTCTCCTATACGTGGTGCTCGGAGCCCGCACTACAATCAGACAGGACCTATCGACCTAGACTCCCTATCTACAGCAGGTCTTTATGAAGTACAGCAGCCCAATGGCGAATGAAGACTCCGACTGACGCAGCCTGCTCATCACCACCAGGTAAGCGCCCTCACACACATCACCCTTCCCTTGTCTTCCCCACACTTCGTCCCTCGCCCAAGGACCTCCGCCACACCTCCTCCGGCTATGGGGGCAGCAGCTCGGCTATGGCCGCTGCACCCTTCACCTGCGGCCAGGCAGCTTCTTCGGATTCTTCCTTGCGCCCCGTGCCCTTCTCCACTCTGCCCAACTCTCGTCCAACCAGCAAGCGCTCCAGCAGTGCTGCCGCCGTCCAGCCAGCCGAAATGAGTGAACGATTGAGGCTCACTTGCATTGTTCTGTTTGGCTGGCCGATGCCAGGCTCTGGAGGCTTGACCTCTGTCCAAGTAGCTGCGCCCAGGACCTTGCAGAATGTGCCTGGGGCTCAACTGGGCCTAGCATCTTCAACTGGCCACACCTACTGGTTGAAAAAGCCTTAAAGGCCCAATTCTGCCCGCATCGGCCTCGAAAAAGGCCTTGTTGATGTTCCATAGCTCCCGCCTTCACTGGGTGGGTGCACAGAGTTACCAGTGGGCGCAGGTCCCTTTCTTTCCTTGGCCGATGGCCTCATGTTTTGCATGGTCCTTTGCGTGGTTGTTTGGATGTCTTCCCTTTCCTGTATGTTTTGGGGGAGGCTTCTGGTTGTCTTGGGGGAAATTCGAGGTAGCTATTTTTATTCCATTGTGGTCGTATGACTGCTGTTTTATGTGGAGGGGAAAAAGACAGTGTGTGCTTTTCTGTTATCCATTCCCTCGTTTGACTTTTGCTCATCTTCCCTTTCTTGCTTTTCTTTTCTTTTGTTTTCTTGTCTTTGTGGAAGAGAGAGAGAGAGAGAGAGAGAGAGAGAGAGAGAGAGAATGCACCACGTATTTGATAAGGTAGATCATTTCTCTGAGTTCATTTTTGATTATGTGTAGCTGTGTTGATGCTGCAGATAACGATGTCCGCAATTCGGGAGTGGGCCGCAAGTCAGGGTGGAAAAATGCATAAGGTGAGTGAATTGTGCTGAATCCATGCTGACCACAGACATGTTGTGTAACTTGTCTTTGATTGCCAGTAGTACCCTTGTCAATATTTGTTGGCCTGTTAGGCCTAATGATTTCCTTTTTGAAAGGATTTCCCGGTATACTAGAGTCCCAGGTGCGAGGCCAGAGGCCCTCGGCAGCATCTCGGGAGCCCCGACAAGACTTCAGGTCGCCCTAAGTGAAGGCGGGCCTGCCAAGGTTAGTTTGGCATGTGAGGCCTTTCCAAGTACTGGGGCCCCATGCAGTTACACGTGCGAGTTGGTTGCAGGTCGTGCACAAGTCTGAGGCCCAGGCTCATTCGGGCCAACTGCCCGACAGCAGCAACAAGCCAGGGCCTCAGAATTAGCCAGGCAGTTATTGCGCGCAACCGACCAGGCCCTGGAAGCAGCTTGAAACTGGGCCTGGGATTCAGATACTGGGTCGGCGCATGAAGCTAATGGGACAGGGGGGACACCCAGCAGCTCACCAATTTCCAAATAGGAGAGTGCTGGGTGCTGGAGAATTCATTCGGGCACTTGCTGCTGTGAGCCTGAGCGCTGCTGCTAGTGAGTGACCCACGCGCTTACGGGGGAGTAAGGGAGACGGTGGCAGGCAGCCATAGCCGGGCTGACCTGCCTGGTGGTTCTCGGGTGCATGTGGCATCTGTCTGGAGGATTGAGGTTCTGAGTGAGGCGAGAACATACCTGCTGGTTGATGCAATCGGCATTGGCCAATATCGGCTCCTACTTTGGAAAGATGTTGACGTCACCAGCGGCATTGTAGATAGGCTAGATAGGATCTGCCAGTAGTAGTCTGGGCAGAGAGCGCCACGTAGGAGGATGACATTGGATCATTGATGATGATGACGAGACTGTTTCAACATTGTCATTTGTGAGCTCTGCTGTGCTCTTATCAGGTGTATTTCGTGTTGCAATTCTGCTATTTGGTTCGAGGTCAAGGCTCTCTGGTTTCGTATGGATGCTGCTGCTTGGTTACCGTAATTCGCTATTGCTCATTTTCCTTGCATTTTTGGTATCAGAGCTGTGGTACGTATGCGCTCATCTGGCGCATGTCTTCTGCTTCTGCGGTGCATGCACGCGGCTAGCTGGGGGATCAACCGCGCATAGTGTGCAGTGAGGAGGGCGAAGGCAAGCAGGTAGGCGACCCAGGAGATGAGGGGT
>BFEA01000083.1:604579-643883 GCA_003427395.1 Chara braunii
CCGCGCGAACCTTCTTCCCCCGCTGCGCCCCATTCTCCCTCTCCACCCACTTAGTTTATCATCAATCAAATATTAGTTATTAATTTCTTAATTATTTTAATCCCTAAAATCTTTTTCATTATACTTTTGTAACAATCTGCGAGCAGCCCCTTCGAAATTTCTTTTGAAATACGTTGCAACTAAGTAGTTAATACTTCGAAAGCTCATTACTTCCGAATTTCTTTTTCACAATTTTTTTAAATAATTCATCTCTTTTTGGAATACTTTTTATTTCTTTTCAAATTTCTTTGGAACTCCTTTTTGCAATTCGATTACGTTTTTATTAATCATTTTTTGAAAATTTGAATTTGTTTTTTTCATTGCTTCAACTATTTTCGAATAAATTCTTGAAATTAATTCGGAAATAATCACCCTTTTCTGCAATTTTGAAATTTCTTCTGAAAAATTGTTTTTGAACCTTGAAAATAATTGATTTTTACGAAATTATTTTGCAATTTCTTTGAAATATTTTGAAATTAATCAATTGGAATTTCCTTTTCCTCTTCGAAATTCCTTGAATACTCTAGCATTAATCTCTTTTATATATACTCCTAATTCCTTTCGAAATTTTCTTGAAATTCCTTTAATTAATTAGTTCTGAAATTTAAATTCAGTTGAATTAATTCCTATTTCAAACTTTTTTTTTGAATTATTTCTTCCAAAATTGCAACAATTTTTATTTTTTTTCGTAATTCAAAAATATTTTCTTTTGAAATTCCACATTTTCTTGTAAATAAATTTAAGTCTAAATCAGAATTTCTTTTGAAATTAATTCCTCTTGAAGTGTTTATTTTTGAAAATTTCGTTAAGCAAATTTCTCTTTTTCTAAAATTTTGTTCTACCCATATTTCGAATTAATTTCGAATAAATAAAATTCCAAGTCGGAATAAATTTATTTACTCAAAATTAATTCCCACTTTCCCTTCCCCCCCAACCTTATTCCCTTCAAAATCTCGGCAATTATCCTTATTTTGAATTTATTGATAAAGAAATTGTGTCCCCCATCCCCACATGCCACCGCGCCAAACCAAGAACTCCCAACGCGCCGCCGCCGCCGCTGCCACTGCTGCTGCTGCATCCTCCACATTTGTTCCGGCCCCGTCCTCCACCCGCTCTTCCCCCAACATGGCTCAATCATCCATCAACATGTTTGATATCCGCTCGGACTCCGTCGACAAAATTGCCCCTGAACTCGCAGGCAATCCGCCAACTTTGACCACCGCCACCCCGGAACTCACAACTTTCCTCCGAACGTTGACCGCCCTCCAATCCTCCCTTGACACCATCAACACCACCATGGCCGCCATCTCCGACCGTGTCACCACGCTCGAGGGAAACACCCCCGCCATCACGGTCGTCACCACGACCACACCCTCCTCCACACCCCAAACCACCCCCTCCTCCGGACAAGCCTCCGCTTCAACCTCCACATCAACATCACCGCCATCTTCATCCACCATTACCTCCACCGTGGCCACTCCACCTCCCCTCTCGCCCAAGGTGAAAACCCCCGCCGTCACACAGTCATCAACCATCCCCCCCCAATCAAAACCCCTCTTATCCACCTCCACTATCACCTCAACTATCCCACAATCACCTCCACTATCACCTCCACTATCACCTCCACTATCACCTCAACCATCCCCAACTACACTTAGATTATCCCACAAGCTGTGTATCCCGCTCCTCCACTACTTCCTCCAAATGCCCTCATCCCCACCAACCCCGCCAATGATTTCACCCTGGTCGCCATCACAAACAGAGAAGGCAAAATCCCCCCATCATTCCTCGCCAAGGGGATCCCCACCTTCTCGGGCCAACCCCATGAGGACGTTCTCCGCTTCCTCACCAAACTCCAACAAGCCTTCTCCCTCCACGCCATCCCTGTTATCCACTGGCTCCCCATCACTGGCAGCCGACTCCTAGACAACGCGGCTCGCTGGTGGTACACTGAAATGTCTAATCGCCACCACTCCGGTCTCCGGCCTCACACCTTCCTTGAGTGGGCCACGCTCATCACCTCCACCTTCCGCCCACAGAAAACGGTTGAGGACTATATCGACCAATTCTGTCGGCTCCAACAAAACGGCCCAACCGACGGTTTTGTGCAATACGTCCGCTCGCTTCGTCAACATATCCCCATTGATGTCGTCAGCGATTTCACCTTCATCTCCTGCGTTAAGCGCGTATGCCGCAAAGAGCTAGCGGCCGCCCTTGTCCACGAGCCACCCATGACCCTTGCCGACCTCCTCACTCATACCCTCCAACTCGATCGCATCCTCTCCCCCTACAAGACCGCACTTACATTGGCCCCTCCCCGCCCTCGCTTCTTCCACGGCATCGCCTCCGAGGACACCACCTCCACCACATCGGACGAGTTCACTACATCGAACCCCGACGCATCTTCCGATTCACTCGACTCTTCATCCCTCTCTTTCGAGGAACTCGATGTCGTCCAATTCATGAGGATGGAGCGCAGTGATTGCAGCTCTCGACCACCCTCATCTACCCCACCCTCACGCCTCAAGAGACTCACCCCTGAGGAGCGCACCTATCTCCAAGCAAAAGGGGGTTGCTTTTGTTGTCGCCACCAACAAACCAACTGCCCCAACGCCACACAATTCACCCGCCAGTCCACCTCCACTCGACCCGCACCGCCCTCGGCAAGCGCGGGTCCCTCCTCATCATGAACACAGTCCCCAGGACATCAACCCAGCATCAACACCGCGTCTGTAGGCCCACCCATCGGTGACGTCATCCGTCCCATCGATGGCTCATTTGGCATCGACCATTCGTCTGCCAACCCCTCTTCCGGTGACGCACATCCCACCGGACAATCTCCAGGCATCGCAGTCTACTCCGCCTGCCCCCCTCCCGACGATGTCCCCTATTTCGTCGGATGAACCCTCCACTGCCACGTGTTCTTCCACCTTCCTCCCTAACCCATCCGCCAACACTTCCACAGATTTTGTTGAGGAACGAGCCCGACACGATCGACTCATTAGGTTAGCCCTCGAGCAACGCCGCCTCAACACTATGATCTCCTCTGCTTGTGTCGGATCCGCACAGTTCCAGCTCAAGTTCATTCCCGTTCCCCTCGGTGCATCGACGATGAAGTTTCGGGCCCTCCTTGATATTGGCGCCACCGACAACTTCATCACCAACGCCTGTGTCCACAAAGTCGGCTTATCTTCCACCGGCTATGACTTCCCGATCACTATCCGCCTAGGGGATAAGGACTCAGCCGTCGCCGTCGATCGCACAGTCTTTGAGACCACCATGACTGTCGGCCCCCTTCGCAGTCAGGTCTCCTTCGATGTCATGCACCTTACGTGCGACATCGTCCTAGGGACCCCGTGGCTTGACCGTTACATGCCCTACTCATTCCACCCCTCCTTCGTCCGCCTCACCAACCCTCCCGACTCTCCCGTTGACATCCCCTACCTTCTTCCCCCTTCCACCCCCACCCCCCGTCTCCCCAAATCAATTCCTCCACGTCCCGTGAACACCTTGACTCCGCTTACTATTGCCTTGTCATCGACCGCGAGCGTCCCGAGGACTTGCCTCCAACAGACAAACCCGACCAAGACCCTCCTCTCCGAATTCAAAGATGTCTTCCCCGAGTCCATGCCCGCTGGTCTACCTCCCGATCGCGGTGTATCCCACACCATTGATCTTGAGCCCGGCCACTCTCCTCCTTGTCGCCCCCCGTACCAGCTTTTCGTCCCCGAGGCCGAAGAGATGAAGCGACAACTTAATGAACTCCTTGAGAAAGGATTCATTAAGCCTAGCTCCTCCCCCTTCGGAACCAGTTGTCTCTTCGTTAAGAAGAACGGCACCTCGGAACTCCGCATGTGCACAGACTACCGTGCCTTGAACCGGATCACAATCAAGAACAAGTACCCACTCCCTCACATATCCGAGCTTCTTGATCGCCTCCGTGGAGCCAAGTATTTCACCAAGATCGATCTTCTCAGTGACTTCCACCAGATCTGCATCCGCGAGGAGGACACCCACAAAACCGCCTTTCGCTTTCACTTCGGGCACTACGAGTTCCTCGTGATGCCCTTCGGACTCACCAATGCCCCCGCAACATTCCAATCTACAATGAGTCACATCTTTCGCGACCTCCTCGAAGTCTGTGTCGTGATCTACCTTGATGATATCCTCGTCTTTAGCCCCACCTTCGAATCCCACCTCGAACACCTTTGCAAAGTTCTCTCCATCCTTCGAGAACGAAAGTTTTACGCCAAGCTCAGCAAGTGTACATTTGCTGCCCCTAGCGTAGAATACCTTGGTCACATTGTCTCGGCCGACGACATCCACATGGACCCCAAAAAGGTCTCCGCCCTCGTCGAGCTCACCCGCGCCACCGAGTCCTTCACATGGACTGAACGCCGCCAAGCCGCTTTCGACAAATTCAAGCAACTCGTCACCACCGCCCCTGTCCTCAAGATCGCTGACCCCACTCGCCATTTCTTCGTCACCACTGATACCTCAGACTTCGCCACTGGGGCTGTCCTGTCCCAACATTTCCCTCCTGACCCCACCAAGATCCCCTCTGTCAAAGATTCCCCTACTCACTCAAAGTCCCCACGCGGTGAACACCCCATTGCCTTCACTAGCAAGAAACTGCTTCCCGCGGAGATGAATTACCCCTCCAACGAGAAGGAACTCCTAGCCGTGGTCTACGCCCTCAAAGTCTGGCGCCCGTACCTCGACGGGCAATACTTCACCATCCGCACTGACAACATAGTCGTCTCCTCCATCCTTACCAAGAAAGACATCAACCCCCTCTAAGCCCGATGGCTAGACTTCCTTTCCCAGTTCACCTTCACCATCTGCCACACCCCCGACAAAAGCAACCGCGTTGCTGATGCCCTCTCCCGTCGCCCCGACCACAAGGCCCCTGAGAAAGTCTACGCCGCCATGACCCACATTCAACTTCTTCCCTCGTTACATCGCCACTACACCCAAGGTTACCTCTCTTGCCCAGACTTCGCTTCCATTTACTACCAACTCTGCAACCTTGACTCAGTTCTTGACTACTCTCTTCATGACAATCTACTCTACATTGACACCAAGGGCACTCGTCGACTCTGCATCCCTCACGCACGTGGTCTTCGTACCCAACTCTTGGCCGAGCACCACGACGCCAAGACAACTGGCCACCTCTGTTTCCAGAAAACCTTCAACACCATCTCCCGCTACTTCCATTGGCCTTCTCTACTCGCCGACGTCAAAGCATACATCCGCTCGTGCCCCACCTGTCAAGTCGTTAATCCCTCGAACCGGGCCAAGCCCGACAAGCTCCAATCATTGCCCATCCCTACCCACCGGTGGCAGTCTCTCCATGGACTTCGTGTGCGGCCTCCCCAAGACCGACCGTGGGCATGATTGCATCTACGTCATTGTTTGTCGTCTGACCAAACGCGCCCACTTCATTCCTTGTATCACCTCGCACAATGCCAAAGACATCGCCATACTCTTCTTCAATCATGTCGCTCGCCACCACGGTCTCCCCGAGAACATCACCAGTGACCGCGATCCCCTCGTCCTATCACAATTCTGGAAACACCTCTTCCAAGCCTACGGAGCCACGCTCAAGTATAGCACTGCATTCCACCCCCAGACCGATGGCCAGACCGAGAAGATGAACGATACTCTTCAAAGAATTATGCGGAAGTATTGTCATCCACACCAACATGACTGGGATCAATTGCTCACAGCCGCCGAGATTGCCGACAACAACGCTGTCTGGCCCTCCACTGGCATGTCCCCTTTCTACCTCGACCTCGGCTACCATCCCCGCTTGCCCTCTGATTTCTTGCTTCCCTTGCAGCTCAGCCCCTCCACCCCTTGCCCCTCTCTCAATGAATGGGTAGCAACAATGAACAGACTTCTCGGAGAAGCAACCGAAGCCCTTGAAAGAACACAAGAACAACAAGCAAACAAGAGTAACAGACACGGACGTGACATGTCATTCAAAGTAGTGACAAAGTCTGGCTTTCTGCCAAATGCTTTGAACCCGAACAAGGCTTGTCCAAGAAACTCTCGAACAAGTGGCTCGGTCCCTTCCCCATCATTGAACAAACCTCTCCCGTGAATTACAAACTTCAACTTCCACCTGACATGTGTCGCGTCCGCGTCCACCCAGTCTTCCACGTAGAATACCTCAAGGAATACCACGAATCCCCGCCCCAGTTCGTTGACTGCCCTTATCCTAGACCTCCACCAATCATGCTTCCAACAGGCCCATAATTCATAGTCGAATCGATCATAGGACGAAGAACAACTCAAGTATCAGATCACCCGGAGCCAATCACCGAATACAAAGTAAAATGGACCGGATACCCTGCTGAAGAATCAACATGGGAACCCCTTGATACTCTCAAGAATGCCATGAAACTTGTTCGTGCCTATGATCGTGCCTACCCTGTATCCTAACTATACCTCGACATAAACCCTAAACCCTCGCTTAAAACCCTGCTACAACCTTGCAACCCTGCTCTATACACGCTTGAACCCAGCCCACCCTCCCCTAGACCCTGATTCCTGATGTCTGATCTGCCCTTGCCCTCGCCTAGCCTTGTCCCATTTGTCCTCTCCACTACCTTGTCTCTCTTGTCCAATGCTTGTGGACCTGTGTGACGCCGGTGATAAAGGATCTAATGGCAAACGCACGAGGACGATGGCCTGCTGCCTCACTGATCATGGAGATTATGCAGCTGGTTTGGCCACCATGTTGTTTCATCGGCCGACATCCCGACTCGCAGACGTACTGGAGCAGCAACTTGTGACATGGATCTTTGCATCAGTCTGCGACTTCCTTGCTTCCAGATCAGACCTCATTGCAGGTATATTGCAGTTCGTGCACCGGACGCACCCCAGCATTTGGACTTTGGACATTTGAACTACTGCTACGCTTCTTGGACTTCTACCTGTCGCAGCCGCTGAGGACTGCTTCTACCACCTACTCCAAGACCTGATCAAGACCTACTCCAAAACCTGATCAGGACACTTTGTTCTTACATGAGATTTTGCTGCCCACTCCTTCGGACATACCAGCCCCTGCATCCTGCACAAACACTTTCATTTTTCATGACAACCCTGTAGAACATCATTAGAAAATCTTTGTTCCCCTAACCCTTGTTTCCCTTACTCACTAGAACATCAATAGAAATTCCCTGACCATTGTTCCCCTTACCCATTAGAACATCAATAGAAATTCCCAGTTTTCCTGGACATTGCTTCCCCTTACCCAGTAGAACATCAATAGAAATCCCCTGTTCCCTGAACATTTCTTAGCTTCCCCTGTCGACCTACCCAGTTACATCATACCTTCACCTGTGCAGAACATCTGACAGAATACCCTGTGACTTGCATCACCCCCCTTCTCCTTTTCCGACCCATCCCGTCCTTCACAGTTCCTTTTTGTTTCCTTAGGTTTTTGGCAGCCGGGACGTTGTCTATCAGAGGGAGGGGATAGTGTTACGGACTCCGCCAGGGCTCGACCCCTGGTCTATTTTGTTGTTGTTTTTGCTACATCCGATTTTTGGCCTGGCACCCTTTTCCCAAACCCCTCCTTTGGTACCGTCGGATTTTGGACAACTGGCGCCATGCTACAATTCGGGCGCCACTTTCAAATGCCGCATTTCTCAGTTCTGCCCTCGGGGCTTTTGCAGAGATGCCCCTGGTACCGTACGTGTCACCGACACTTATACTGGTTCCCCGTACAGTACGGGCAACCAGTCTCGTACGAGTTTCAGCTGCTGTACTCGTACTCAGTGTGACTTGCTCCTGTTTTCAGCATTCGGAATCCAAGACTTCAACTTTGTGTCCTTGCCACTGTGTCTGCGTCTGACCCTCAGTCGTGTCGAGTGAGTGAGTGTGTGTGTGTGCTCTCACTCTCTCCCTCTCTCTCCCCTCTCCCTCGGCTCTCCCTGTCTCCCTCGGCTCTCCCTGTCTCCCTCAGCCTTGCGCTCGTTACTCTCTCTCTCTCTCTCTCTCTCTCTCTCTCTCTCTCTCTCTCTCTCTCTCTCTCTCTCTCTCTCTCTCTCTCTCTCTCTCTCTCTAGCCCTGTATCACTCAACCTCACAATCTCTCTCACTTCCGAGGATCATGCCCTGGATACACCCAGTCAGATCTGACTCCAACCTTGGCGGCTATGGCTGCCCTATTTCCCTATCACTATCCGAGCTATGGTTGCCTTCGGCGCTCCCTTCTTCTTCGAGCGCAATCTTGCCCAAGTCGCTTGGTCACACAAGCAGCAGCAGCGCGTTCGCAACTTTACGAATGAACAACTGTGTCTCGTTGCGGCACTGTAGCAGCTAAATATAGGAATTAGACTTGGCTTCGCTTGCCTCAGGATGGACCAGTACTGGTCAGCAGTGGCCTGTCTGTGGCAATCATTTTGTCGGTCGGGAATCTTTCGGGCTTTCCTGGGACTTTGCTGCAATTTTGTGAACTCTGGTACTGGACTTGGACTTTCCGGATTTTTCGATGAGGTACCGGACAGGCTGTACAACGATGCAGCCCTCTGGACTTTTCCGTGGGTACCAGCCCCTCAACTCCATCCTGACTCTTCCGGATGTTTCCTGGATCGGGCCTATGACGTTTTGCTGGCCTACCAGACCTCGACAATTTATTGGCCTCTGGGACTGGGGACTTCGGACCTTTGCAATGACTTCCTGGTTCTGTTGCCTGTGACCCGTCGACCCGAGGCTGTAACATAGGTAGGTTAGACTTGTAATTTTTGTTTGGCTGAGGGCTAACCGAGAGACCTACCTGTTAGGAAAATTCATGAGGGACATATCTGCAAATTTGGGAAAATATAGGCCACACTAACTAGAATTCCCTACAGCTACCCTAACTATGAATAGCAGGCCCGGGCTACCACTAGGACGGACAGGCCCTAAAGGCCTATGCCGATAGACGGTCGTATAGCCTATAGTCAGGTAGGGAGAGGCCCTAGAGGCCGAAACTGAAACGGTACCGGTCGGTCCAGTCAGTCTAGTCTTGGGTAGTGTAGTTCTATTAAGAGATTGTAGGAATCGGTTCAGGGCTTTTGGCAGTTGGTACCGTGCACAACACAGCTGCGCAATGCATGAATTGGAGGTGGTACAGCTTCAGCGTTGGAGAAGACAGACATAGCCGGACCTGCGAAGCCTCGGCCATAGCTGGGACCTGCGCTGTTCTTTGACAGCACGCGGGGCTGTTCAGAGGTCCGGGCTATCTGAAGTCTGCTGGAGGTCAGAGACGTTGGTGCCCTGCTGAACCCTCCTCAGGAGTAGGGTATCAGGGTGTGTGGCGCTGCAGCCATATCTGCAGCTTTCTTCCTCAGAGATCACCTTTGTCAGGAGAGGTGGCGCTGCTACAGACTTCCGCCCGGGAAGTCTTCCGACACTCCATCATCATCAGATACTGTGGCGCTGGTCTTCCTCTTCATCGTCTGAGAGGCGCTTGGCCTCAGAGGCCTATTTCAGGGTGGCGCTTCCCTCTGGAGGCAGTATCTAGGTGGCACTGGTTGTTTGAGGGACTCAGGGGTAGTAATAGCAGTTACTCAGGGTTGGGGAGTGAAGCGCTGCTCAGCGCACTGCAATGAACCCCTTAGTTCAACACCAGTGAGCGCATACAATCACACAACATGCATGTATAAGATTACACAAATTTTCACACTCGAGACCAGGATGATGAAGACCAGGTAGCGCAGCTTATATTCTCAACAAATTATCATATGAGCAATGAAGAGTTTCAATCACCAGGGCTCAACAGCGCAACCCAAGCATCCCGTATCTTTACTCAGGTATATCTCTCTTCCAGAACTCTTCTCTCTACCTTGATCTTCTCTCTGTCTACCACCTCACCGTGTCTTCTCTCCCTACTTACATGCACTCACACATCTACTACTCAAGGATCTACTCTCAATACACCCATTGTTAACTCTACTAACTCTCTGAAAACTACTACTAAATACTAACACTGACACCCTGCACTGGCGCAGCTATGGCTGCCTTCTCATTGCCAGTGCTGTCTTCCTCTCTCTCTCTCT
Source organism: Chara braunii (assembly GCA_003427395.1). Lineage (NCBI taxonomy): Eukaryota > Viridiplantae > Streptophyta > Charophyceae > Charales > Characeae > Chara > Chara braunii. The sequence continues at coordinate 614,670 of BFEA01000083.1, forward strand.
CTCTCTCTCTCTCTCCCTCTCTCTCTCTCCCTCTCTCTCTCTTCGCGCAGCACTCTGGCTTCAGCACTCGGCCTCTCACATTAGCGCACAAGTGCACCGCACTTCCACACTTCTTGCGAATGAGCCATCTGCCCGAATGGTAGGCTGGCCAGTCCTTTTGTAGTCTTGGAATGCACTTCAACTCGTGCCAGCCTCTGTTTTTTGGGGCCTGGCTGGTTTCGGTACCACATCCCCACGGCCTGTCTGCTTCTGAATATCAAGGCCTGGAACCTTCCCGAATTTCCATAGGTCTGTTGCTGCTTCGGCCTTTGAGCCATGACTTTTCACTTGTGAACATGACTTCGACTGTGGAATGCGACTCCTGTCTCTGGGACACAACATGTTGGAAAGAACTCGTCCAGATTGTCTGCAGTCATACAAATGGGCAACCCATCAGGTCCTATCGGTGATGGTTGCAGCAACTGCAATCTCACCCCTATTTGTGACCAGCTCTCTCCTTGCTTCCGCAACTCAACAATCCTCTCTCTCATCTCTCCCGTACCCCTCAAATGCTGGATCATCGTTCCCTCTGACGATACTCTCTCTGCTGCATGTCGTGTGAACTGCTCGATGAACATATATGGGCTACCGTCATCATAGACTGGAGTGTTGTCTCGCTGATGTGGTCGTGATGGTTCCCCGCCGCCTAAACCTCCTTGAGGTTGTCTGTCCCTCCCGCCCTTCGACATGGCTGTCTTCGTAAAGTCAGGCCTGCAGAACAAGCGAGAAAAAAACAGAAGCACACAAGGGGATTAGTACGGGTGATCACAACGTTTAGCAGTGACATGCACATCCAGACCATTGACCATACCATTCAAAAAAATTGAAAGTAATCTCTCAAGCTTTGACTCCTAGTTTATACGAGACTCCCAATTACCCTTTCCTTATTTTATCTTATCGTATGCATGCTTACCCCTTCTCATGCTACAAACGTCTTTAGTTTGGCTCCTGACGCTTAGTCCTTCCATGCCATCCCGTTCAATTCCTCAATCTGGTACGCTCCATAATCTCTGCAACGGATAATCCTGTAGGGCCCGAGCCATCTCTTGTCGAGCTTTCGAGACCACTGCATTTCTAACGAGGCGTCATATAGCAGCATAATATCTCCAACCTTCAATGGCTCCCTTCGAACGTGCACCAATCGGTCCCACCTGAACTTATCTTTGGTGCGACCATCTGCTGATCTATTAACCGCATGCCTGATTCTTTCTTCCGTAGCTTCGATTTGGCGCGCTCTTAAATCAAGCAGGTCTTCGAACGACAAAGTAGTTTCGAGGTCCTGTCGTCTCCAAGTCTTTAGGAAGCTTTCAATTGGAAATGTCGCGTGCCTCCCATACCACAGTGTTGCTGGTATATATCCTGTGGTTCATTTAGCAATGACATTCTCCACAAAGAAAGTTGCCCTCAAATATTTAGGCCATTGATTGGGTCTTCCGCATGTCCACTTCGCAAGGAGGTTCGTAAGTGTACTATGTCCTCTTTCGACTGGCGCATTCGCTTGGGGATGTGCTGCAGTCGTATATTTCGCAGTTACCCCATATTCGTCTAGGAGCATCTTCACTTCTTTACAGGTAAACTTTGACCCCCTGTCCATTACAAATTCCACCACAAACGGGTATCGGAGGTAATACTCTTCGATGCATCGGGCCAACGTCTCACCAGTCTTAGAGCATATGGCCTTGCCATCCACAAAGCTCGTGAGGTTGCCCCGTGCATCGAAGATATAGTTGTCCTCCTACCCCCAGCGGCATCATGAACAGATCTAGATGAAACGCATCCCCAACCTCTCGTACGTATCTTGGATGAAGTGGTTATTTGTACCTGACAGATGATCTTTCCTGACATTGTACACAAGATTCGCAGTACATGCGAATCATTTCTCCCATTCTTTCCCAGAAATAAAGTCCATATATTTTCCCAAAGGTGGCATTTTTACTCCTGTGGTCGCCTGCTGTCGAGCGCATCGGTCCCGCACCGCGCAAGGCGGGGCCCTTTCGACCACGTAACGCAGGAGTTGAGTCTACCTCGTCATGAATACGCTGGAGCTTCCATAAGCCGCTCCGGTCGAGTGCGTCAGACATACCTCTCACGAGCCCCTACGAAAGGATAGGGCCTACGCGAGGCACGACTTACTTCCACCTTACGTGAGGTGGACCAGTCGAGCTACCAGTCCACAATACGAAAGCTAATCACATCCCTTCGGTGGGCGTATCCCCGCCGAGCTACCAGTCCACAGTACGAAAGCTAATTAGTTGCAATCGCAGAGGTGGACCAGCCGAGGGCGTTTCTCGTTCGTTGTAGCATAGGGGGTACGCGTGGTCCCACACCTCTATCGAACCCGCACGCAAACCGACGCACTGGGGGGCTGAAGTCCCAAGCGCGACTCGTTGTCGGTCGGCTAGGACGCATCCCACTTACCACATGTTACACCACAACCCTCACACATACAAAATGACACAAAACAAACAACACTCCTAGTCCCTTTTGTATCCATCCCATAACCTTCCGACGCGGAAAATCGGATAGGCGACGCGCTGGAGACTCAATATAAAACCGCGCAGACGCGGGGCCTTCTCACATCGACTAACAATGCATGCGTACACAAGCGATCGCAATGATGGCGTACTATGTAGTGCCCATCGCCACTCGGTCCTCGTAATCTCGAGGGTCGCGTTCGACACTCAAGTGTCGGCTGACACGCGGGGTTAATCTCTCGACGCTAGACAACCGCCAAGTGCGGTTGAGAACCACACCCTCTTTTGCACCCTGCGGAGAGTGGGTGGTACACAGGTTCATACCTGTGGTGGCAATCGTCTCTTATTGCCTTGGGGACCAGCTCCATCATCCAGGGTCTTGAGAGAACTCAAGGGGTTTGACTTTGACGGCTGCTACGGATGACAACGTCCAACTATTTAAAAACTCTAAAAAGCAAAGGATAATAGGGAATCTCCCTCTTCTCTCAAATGCATACTTTTACTCCTTTGCGCACAGTCGCAGCAGGCTACGCGAACATCCAACGCATATGTATGTACATATATATAAAGGGTTATAAATATGTGACGATCACTTCTCACAATCACAGTGGGACTCCTCAGTCATATATATGTATGTGATCGCAGACAGTCAAATCGAAGTCCGAACCACCAAACATACCTGCAATCACATCAAAGATTCAACCAAAAGTCCATGCACTATGCAAGGTTAACTTCAACCATTCTCTGCGCTCACACCCCTCGCTTCAGCCTTACAAACCTCAACCTTAGCTCACCCTTCCAACAATAAAATAGTACCTTTGTTAAATAACCATTCAATAAAGTCTGGGCAAAAACACAATGAAACAATTCAAACCACAGGGCTAAAGCCTTCAGGTTGAGTGGCAAAAGTGGATTGGAGTTGAATCGTAAACCGACGAATCAGCAACCGACCTGTTACCAGTGATAACAGATTGTGGGATCAAGATGAAACTAGTCCAAATCTTGAATCGAAACGATCAAAAGGACCTGTACCATTAGACAAGTAAATGCCCAAGCTAAATCATCAGTGTATGGGGAATACATCTCCATAGCACATTCTTTCTCAAAACTATTTGCCAACTAAGATAAGCCTACCCCTAAGCCAGTGTCCAAAGAAAAGGTAGACCTTTGGCCGAGTCTCCCTTATTCAGGGTGGATTGCCCGAATCGCCACCTGGCAAAATATACTTTAATTCCTTTAAACCATCGGTCCCCCTGACGTCAGAAACCTCCGGGGTACCGGTAGCGCCGTTTCACAACGGGTGCCGGTAGTACAGCGTAGAAAACCGGGCGGGCCCGTCCACCATCACAAACTCATCTTCTATGGCTTTGTCTTTTGCCTGAAGTTTGCGTATGATGTCCATCGTGACAGGGTCTTCCTGGTAGGCTCCCACCAGCGATTGAGTTAGTTCTTCAGATACACCAAACTTAGAAGCTAGCGCCCCTAGGTAGTCTGCCCTACGTGATAGCGCATCTGCAACCTTGTTGCACTCTCCCTTCAGATACTCGAGCTTGAAGTCATACTGATCTATGACCTCAATCCAGCGCTTGAGTGCATCAGAAAGAGCCGGTTGAGTCTTGATCCATTCAAGGGTTTGATGGTCAGTTGTCAAATAGAAAAACCGTCCCAACAGAAAGTGCATCCAATGGACAAGTGCCTTGTAGAGAGCATAGAGTTCCCTTTCGTAGGTGGACTTTGCCAATTTCTTTGATGGCATCTTTTTGCTCATATACTCGATCGGTCTCAACTTTTTCCCATCCTGCTGAGCCAGCACTGCGCCAATGCCTTATTGGCTTGCGTCAGTGGTTAGAATGAAAGGCTTCTGAGGATCGGGCACCATGAGAACCTCATGATTCATGAGTGCATGCTTCAATCATTTGAAAGTAGCCTCGCACTCATCACTCCAGTCCCACGGCGTGTCAAGTCGAGTTAGATGGTTCAAAGGAGAGGCGACTGTGGAATAGTTCTTCACGAAGTTCCTATAGTAGCCGCACATTCCTAAGAAAGATATGACCTCAGTAACAGTCTGAGGTCGTGGCCAGTCCCTGATACTAGCTACCTTCGCATCTTCCGGCCTAATCCTTTCCGCGGATACTTCATGACCCAAGTACAAGATCCTAGTGTGTCCAAACTCACATTTCTCTAGGTTGACCTTATACTTGTGCTGTCGCAGGAGTGAAAGTACAGTCTCAACGTGTTGTGCATGCTCCTCGACAGACTTACTAAAGATAAGAATGTCGTCAAGGTACACGACGACAAACTTATCTAAGTAGTCATGGAAGATCCTATTCATGGCATGTTGGAATGCACCCGGCGCATTGCAAAGGCCAAAGGGCATCACTACAAACTCATACAGACCGTATCGGGTCTGAAACGCAGTCTTGTGATGATCCTCAGGTCTTATTGCAATTTGATGGTAGCCGGACTTTAAGGCTATCTTGCTATAGTACTTACATCCCTGCACCCTATCCAATAGGTCGTCTATGCGAGGTAGAGGCTCTGCGTTCTTCACTGTGATGGCATTGAGGCCTCTGTAATCAATGCACATCCTCAATGTACCTCCCTTCTTTGGTACAAATAGCACTGGAGATCCGAAGGGGGAAGTACTTGGTCGTATCCAACCCTTCTGTGTAAGCTCTTTCAGTTGTCGCCGAAGTTCGTCCAACTCGGTCGGAGCCATCCTATAGATCCTTCTCGTTGGGGTTTTACTCCCTGGAATGATTTCTATGGCATTCCCGTGGGCTCTATGAACAGATCAGGGAACTTAGCAACGACGTGTTCTATCTCTAGGGGTGTTTTAAGGGCCTCCCCTTTCTCAGAGACATACACTAGGTACATACCCTCCTCTTGGTTCTGTTTATAATAATTCTAGAACGCTGATGCGCACAAGCAGCCATAGGATTCTATTAAGCTACTAGCCTTATACTTGGCCAGTCTCACGGTCCTTCCATCCTGCAACTTATGCTTTAGCACCTTCTTGTCCCTGTCAAACTAGGGCTTGGCACCTCAAGGTAGTACATTCCTAACAACATATCGAATGGTAAGTCGTCGCTAACTAGGAACGAAATCTTGTGATTAAGTTCCCCTCCTCCATAGGAGAAGGTACAGACTTCATCCTTGATATAGTCTGTGACAACCATGCGCTCCTTATTGGCCAAAGTAGATGCTACTGGTCTACTAAGGTGTTGTACCCGGTCCTTTAGGTGCAGCCTTTCCAAGCAGTCGCGGCTTATGTAATTCCGCGTGGAGCCGATGTCTACGAAGGCACCACATTTGCGGCCCCCTACAGCAACTTCCACGACGAAATGTTCCCCTCTAAGACCTCTACTTGGTGCCACCCAAGATTCACAAGGATCCTTGCTTGACCACTCGCTTTCCAACTCTTCTAAGGCTTCAGACACATCCAACGTACAGAGCATAGTTTGGTCTGGATGAGTTTGCAGGGTGACTAAAGAGTCATTAGCTATGGCCTGCTCATGAAGTGGGGAGGGTATTTGGCCCACTTCACCATGAGTAGAAGCAGCTAAGACTTCCACCGGCCTCACATGTTTCCCGAGCTAGAAGCCTGGTAAGAAGGTACCCCTCCCTTAGGGGGTATCTTCTGCGTGACCTTTGCGTTCTTGCATTTGTACTGGGTGTGTCCGTATTCACCACAGTTAATGCAAGCACCTCACACTCGGCGGTCCCGCCACACTTCCTGGTCAAGACCTACCTTGACCCAATCAGCAACTTTGGCTTGATTGGAGGTGGTAGCTACCGCCAAGGCTCAGCAGGAGGCAGCAGAGGCAGAACATCAGCGGCTGGCCAATGAGGCAGCAGCCCAAGCTCAGCAGACTGCTGAGGCTGACGCAGCGGCACAAGACCGACGGAATGCCGCCAGCACGGAGTCCCTTATTCAAAGTGAGAATCAGTGGACAACACTACTCCAAGGCATGATCGTTGTGCCTACGGACGCACAGGCGGATCAGACACTGGCGGAGGCAGAGAGAAGTAACCGGGCTAACTTGCTTCTGGGCATGATGAGGGGAATCATGTGGAATAACACACTGCTACAAGCACACCTGCGCACAGAACGACAACAAAGATTAAAGCACCAGCAGGACGTGGTCGCTTTAACAGCTGCCATCCGCGCCGCAGCAACACAGCAGTAGCAACAGCAAAAGTTGTTGAACTCCACTCTCGCACGCATCAACAGCATTGGGGCTACGGCCTCAGCAGCGCCTGGCTGCACGACAGACGCGACGAAGCAGCTCAACGAGCGCATCGATCACGTCGTCACTATCATTGGCGAACTAGGTGATTTCACTAGTCCGGCAACCATCGGCAGCACGGTGTCCGCCATCAAGACGAGCATCACCAAACTGCAGACAAGACCGGACGCCGCTACAAAGAATTACAAGATGCCGCACTTCGACATCAGGAAGTTCGATGACTACAACAAGACGGACGCCTTGACATGGTGGCAACGTTTCGTCACGGAAGCATCATGCCGCACTGTCCCGGCTGACGACATGATGAAGGCGCTCTACTTACAACTGATTGGAGGAGCGCAGGCATGGATGAACCATTTGGCGGCTACCAAGAAATGCACCATCGTCGAACTCCACACGCACATCACGTGGAAGGAGTTCGAGCAACTGTGGTTCACTCGCTTCATGGTCCGCAACGTCGTGAAGGCGGCCATGAACGARGTRTACACCTGCTCRCAAGGGAGTATGCCAACTCGAGACTGGACAACCAAGTGGCAAAAGATAGTGACCACGCCAGGCTTCGATTTGAGTTTTCCTAACCAACGATCCGAGTTCTTCTCGCGATCGTGCGCAGGACTGCGAACCGCACTCGGCAACGAGTACGATTACGCCTCATTCTAGGCCATCCTGGATCGTGCGAACTTGGTCATCCAAACGGATGACAAGGCCGCAAACGAACGGCAGTCCCAGCCGCATTATGTGGTTAAGCAGGGCTATCAATTACCGACACATAACAATGTTGTGATTTATGAAGAAACAGTCGATCTCCACGCTGCAGCAGCATCCTCGAGTGATGGAGGAATTGTAGCAGCGCTCCCGCCGAAGCGTCCCAAGAGAGTTCGAAAGAACAAGGCGACACAAGAGACAACATCGATGGGAACTGGGCAGCAGCCATGGACGGCATACAAGATAACCAAGGAAATCAATGACCTTCGTCAACGGTACGGATATTGACTCTGGTGCAATGGAGTCACTCACTTGACCGCGCAATGCCTCGAAAAGGGCAAGGCACGTGTACCCCGTCCAGCGAACTCGGGAAACTGAATTGCGCAAGGAGAGAGGCGACATCTCTCCTCACTCCGCCGGAACCGGTTGCCTTGCTAGCAATCGATGTCACTACCGGGGAGCATGCGTTAGTCGCTGATTCTCGTGCTMCGTACGAGGATTATGCCGCCCAGCTGGTACCACCACTAGACCAGCCGAGCCACGTGCACTTAGATTGCGTATGCGCAGCCTGTACACCGTCGGCAAGTGATCCGGTCAGTTCACCACTGATTTTCGAGGACTCGATGGCGTGGTCAAGACTTGAGGAGCTTGACCCGCTCATGAGAGAGGACTTCGCTTGGATGCCTCTACCCTCGACCAGAACCTTGCCAAGGATGCATTCCAACGCCTTGATGGCAAATCTACGCTCCTATTTGCACACTACAGTACCAGCTCCGTTGACGGACGACGGGGCCGCAGTTGTCGATCTCCGCTCCCATCTTGTGAAGATTGACCGCGAGTACGCCACCCAAAGGTATGCCGAAACCGACGCTCCTTTGCTCTATATCCGCATTCAAATCGGAAAGGCAACCTGTAGTGCCTTGATTGATTGCGGAGCGTCTCGCAACTTTATTAGCCAAGCCTTTATGGCCTGCGCCGGCCTTGGCCTGCGCGTTCGAAGGAAGACGCAACCCACGCAAGTTACACTCGTGGACGACCGCACACAAAAGTCAATTGACCGATGCGTCGACGGCGTTCCGGTATACTTTGCGCCACTTGCGTGCGAGCCGGTGTCTTTGGACATCCTCGACACCAAGTTCGACATGATTCTAGGCATGTCTTGGTTGTGTAGCGCCGATCATCCGGTGAACTTCCACGACCGGACCGTTCACATCCGTGATCGGAGCGGAGTGTTAGTCCCATGTACGGTCGGGACCCCTCACACTTCGATTGCTTGTCGCGTGGTTTCCGTTGCGAGAATTTGCGACGCCATAGCTCGGAATGATGTCGAGGAGATGGGCCTTGTATTCTTGCATGCTCTCCCCTCGCCGGACGGACCAGCCGCGTCACCGTCGGGCCCACGCATTGCTCACCTCTTGGATGAGTATAGAGACGTCTTCAAGGCTCCCACCGAAACAGTTCCGGATCGGCCCATACGTCACGCGATCACTCTCGAGGCTGGCGCCGTCCCTCCGCGTGGATGTATATACCGCATGAGCGAAGAGGAACTCGAGGTGCTTCGCGTACAACTCGATGACCTTCTCGACAAGGGCTGGATTCGCCCTAGTTGTTCACCCTACGGTGCCCCTGTTCTCTTCGTCTGGAAGAAGAACAAAGATCTACGGTTATGCATCGATTATCGCAAACTTAACGCAAAAACCGTAAAGAACGCCGGCCCTCTCCCTCGGATTGATGATCTCCTTGAGCGGTTAGGCAGCGCCACGTACTTCTCGAAGTTGGACTTGAAGTCGGGTTATCACCAGATCGAAATCCAGCCTCAAGATCGGTACAAAACCGTGTTCAAGATGCGATACGGGCATTTCGAGTGGGTTGTCATGCCATTTGGCCTCACCAATGCCCCCGCGACTTTCCAAGCAGCTATGACAACTGAGTTTCGCGACTTGCTCGATCGCAGCGTCCTCATCTGCCTCTACGGCATCTTGGTTTATAGTAGGACGTTGGACGAGCACATCGTACACCTTCACGATGTTTTGGAACGTTTGCGACTGGCCAAGTACAAAGCGAACCTCGACAAGTGCGAGTTCGCCAGCAGGAGCTTGAGTACTTGAGCCACTATGTTACGCCGAAAGGCATTCGTCCCTTAGCGGACAAGATCCAAGCCATCGTGGAGTGGCCAGAACCCCGTTGTACGACGGATGTACGCTCTTTCATGGGTTTGGCTGGATATTATTAGCGATTCGTCAAGTCATACTCGAAAGTAGCCGCTCCTTTGTCGAGACTTCAGTCCCCGAAGGTGCCCTTCAAGTTCGACGACGCAGCCCGTGGCGCGTTCACTACGTTGAAGGCAGCGATGCAAGCCACACCTGCCCTCCGTATATATGACCCCACCCTTGTGTTGGAACAGTGTCACGAGGACGGTTGGCATCCGGTCGAGTATTTCTCCCAAAAGGTGTCTCTCGTCAACACTCTCGACGACGCTAGGAAGAAAGAGCTACTCGCGTTCGTCACCGTTCTCAAACGGTGGCGCCACTTTCTTCTCGGCCGTCGGCGTTTTAAATGGAATACGGACAACAATCCGTTGACCTTTTACAAAACGCAGGATACAATCACTAGCACGATCGGTCGATGGATGCATTACATTGACCAGTTCGACTTTGACCCGTGCCACATTCCCAGTCCTGCCAATCGAGCTGCGGACGCCCTCTCACGACGGCCCGATTTTTGTGCCATTGTGACCACGGCATTCGACCTCGATGACGATCTGCAGCCGCATTTCGTCAAAGGCTACAAGTCCGATCCGACTTACTCTACGCTTTACGCGGAGCTTTCATCGGATCACCCGCCGGCTAGCCACTATCGGATTTCCGACGGGTTCCTTCTCCTTGACACGAGAGGAAAGGACTTGTTAGTTGTGCCCCAAGATCGCATCTTACGGACTCGTCTTCTTGGCGAATTCCACGACTCACGACTTTCGGCACACCTTGGTGTGAACCGCACATTAGCACGCCTCCCCGCCAACGTTTTCACTGGCCCAACGTCCTTCATGACGTCACGAGGTACATTGAGTCATGTGCAGTTTGCCACCGTAACAAGGGTCGATCTCGAGTCCCCTTCGGCGAACTGAAACCGTTGCCGATTCCTCGGGCACCTCTCCATTGCTATGGAAATGACAGGCCCGTTCCCCCGCGATCGCCACGGCCATGACGGTATTCTCACGGTCGTTGACCGTTTGAGCAAGTATGCTCGCTTCCTTCCTTGCAAGTATCATGCTGTAGCACCCGAGCTCGCACGACTCTTGCACACCGGTTGGATTACCAACCAGGGTGTTCCGGAAGACATAGTGAGCGACCGAGATACTCGCTTCATGTCGGCCTTTTGGACTTCCCTCATGGCTGAGTCCGGTACGACAATGAAGCCGAGCTCGGCTCGGCACCCGCAGACGGATGGTCAGACGGAGCGAGCACACCAGACCGCTCAGACGATGTTGCGTACGCTCATCCGTCCCGACCAGAAAGATTGGGTTGACCGGCTTCCCGACATCGAGTTCGCCTATAACACTTCGGTGCACCCGGCGATCTGCTATAACACTTCGGTGCACCCGGCGATCTGCGTCACACCATTCGAGTTACATCATGGTGGAGAGAAAGCACGGATCTTCGCTGATCTCCTTTTGCCATAGGCCGCCGACATAGACGTCCCTTGCTCTCCCGCTTCCGTTCGGAAGTACTGGGACTTGCTGATCAAAGCCCGCGCGAACATGCAAAAGGCTCAAATCCGCATGCAGCAGCAAGCGAACCGACGTCGACTTCCATGTCCTTTCCGCGAGGGAGACCTTGTTTGGGTCCTCTCCGAGGAATTTGTGCTCAAGCAGGACGTTTCGCGCAAACTCCTTTCGAAATGGTTCGGACCATGGGAAGTCACTTATGTCGTTGGAGACGAGGTCCCTTCTTTGTGGTCAACATTCCCCCGCACCTTACAATGCACCGGGTCTTCCATGCGTCGAAGCTGGCCATCTACACGCCACCTTCCGCCGACGAGTTCCCCGGCCGTCAATCACAGGATCCGCCTTCTATGGACGGACATCAGGAAGTTGACCGAGTCATCACGCACCACAAGTATGGCAACAAGCCAATGCAGTTCAAAGTTACATTCAAGCAATGTGCGCCTGACGACACTCGGTGGATCTCTAGTGCAGACTTGCAGACTTCTGCACCCCTTATCTTCGCCGACTATGAGAAGGGATGCCTTGCCAAGGAAGCAGCTCGTCCCACCCGACCCATCCCGGTATCGGATAGACAACTCCGCCCTCGCAAGTAGCTCGGTCTTTTAAGAGGGGGAGTGTGTTACATCTGTGACGCCACACGGGTCCTACCGGACCCGACTTAGGTCTAGAGGGACACATTAGGGCCTAAAGGCCCGACCTTGGGGATTATCAGGCCGAAAGGCCACGACTTGGACCAGACCAACGGACCAGGCCCAAACGACAGTTTCGTTTTTCGGCCTGGCAGCGCTTTGAGGCTGCCGCTCTCCGGTCGGATCTGAATCGTCGATCTGGATGATTCAGACCCAACCGAGGCCTCGCAGCATTGAGGCCGGTCTTCGAACCAGTACTTAGTACTGGTCCGGCCTCACTTCGAGGCATCGAGCCACCAGCGTTATGCCGGTGCGTATCGGTTGGCAGCAGCAGCGCTATTTTGAGCGCAGGAGCGGAGGGCAGCAGCGGCAGCGCGAGCTAGCTCAGCAGCAGCAGCGAGCGAGGAGACCAGCAGCAGCACGGCGGCCATAGCCACCTCGACAGCAGCAGGGCAGGTACCAGGAGGCGAGGATCTCTTCCTCCCTCCACGGTCCCGTTCCCTCCTCCTCACCTCCATCTTCCCCTCTGCCACCTCTCTCTCTCTTTTCTTCTTCTTCTTCTTCTTCAGACTTCTTCTTCTTCTTCTTCAGATTGGATATTTGATATTAGTTGCACATCAGTGTTGGACTTCGGTGGTAAGAGGCTGTGGTACTTACCGGGTTCGAGACTTGGAGATTGTTGGGGATGATACTCGGCTGCATCACAGATGGGACCCCGGTTACATTAGGAAGTGTATCTCCGACATTGGTGACTTATTGTCCACGTCATTTGATCTTGTTCGATGACATTTTGGATTACCATATCGGTGACCTACTGGTTTTCTATCTCGGTGACATCTGGTGCTACCTACATCTCCACCTCCTTCGTCTCTCCTCCCACCTCTCATCTGTGCATGTGTGTAAGGGATCTGGGCATTGTCTATGCTTGGCCCAGACCCCACCATCTCACGATTGTATGTGTGTGGAGTGATATCTGTGTGAGTCAGTCTATGTGAGTCATTGTCTTCGCTGCATACATGCTCTTCCTATATTGGTTGATCTTTGGTTCTGCCCCATACTCGTGGATACTTTCCCGAGTATGTAACACCCTGTGTCGTTTCAGACTAAAAATGGCAATAGCCTTTTTAGCCTGAAACGAAGGGCCATTTCCGGTCTGTCATCAGAGCGGCCTGCCCTAAAACTCAGGCACTGAACCAGGGTTTTAGGAACAGGCTATTTTTGGCTGCAGCGCGAGCGCAGGCCCCGGCTCGGTTGGGCATTGGCAAGAGCAGCCTCCTGGACTGCCCGCCCTGCAACTGCAGGCAGTCGGAGGCAGTCAGGAGGCAGGCCGAGATAGTACATAGGGACTTCCCATGCACTTCACGGGCAGTTAGGCAGGACGCAGTCTTCAGGATTTTGGCAGCAGCACTCTGGAGGAGCGCTAGTAGTAGTAGTGTTAGCCTTAGTCTTCAGCACTGGGCGCTTGCAGCATTAGCAGTAGTCTTCAGCGCTGGGCGTTTGCAGCGTTAGCAGTAGTCTTCAGCGCTGGGCGCTATAGCTAGAGTAGCAGTAGAGTGAGAGAGATTGGGCGGAGGCCATGGATACTCACCTGCAGCACCGTTGCTCCAGCTTTGTCTTCAAGGTACTTGTAGCACAGCGCCATCTTCAGAGGTTAGTACCTGGTATACAAGAGAGAGAGAGAGAGGGTGCTTCTTCTTCCTCTTCTCAGTCCACCATCTCCTTCTCACCCTCTCGCTATCTGACTTCACTGCATCAGCAGGCTACGAGATAGAAGGAGAGAGCTTGGTGACATTTGGATCCAGACTCGACATTGGACTTCAGACATATCGAAGAGGGGTTATTTGGGACTTGCAGCGAGACTTGGTGTTGACGACTTTCCCATCTCCCCCCTTCCTCTTCTCGTCTGATCCCCTCCTCTTCGTCTGTGTATGTCTGGACCTGGCGCCTCTTTTCTGTGTAAAGTGCCAGGCTCCTTCACACTTCGCGATGGACATGATGTATGTTTGGTCTGCGTTTGAACATCGATTGGGCTAGTCATTTGCATTCTAGCATTCTGCTTGGCTATCTTGTGCTACGTGAATGAGGTCAGTCCCGATCAAGTCAGGATTTGTATCTAAGTATTCCCTGCGCTATTCAGCACCATTTTGTATGTATCAGAATGCACATTGCTTGTTGAGATTCTAATTGCACTGCATTGTCCATTCAGTCCTTTTCATCACATTGCGGATCCTCGGTTATTGTGTACATCGCCCAACTGGGCATGTAACAGTTGGTATTGGTGCAACGCACGTGAATCAGGACAACCTGATCTGACACGTGTGCGGGGACTAGGTAGCTGATTAGTCTTTATTGATTGATTAGAGCACACTAGTTGGCCCCCAAAATCACGATTTTGACCTTACTGCCGAAAATCAATTTTTTTTTTTCTTTTCTTGGATTTTGTTTTCTTGCTATTCTGTGGTGGAAAATCGCAATAGCGCAACATCTGAAATTTCCATTTTCGTTTTACTTCTGAAATTTTGAAACTTTTTTGTTGAAAATCTGGAATATCCTTCTTTTCGAAAATTTCGATTTCCTGTTGCATTTCCCGTTACTTAGAAATTTGGAATATATTTTTTTTGAAATTCGTTTTTCTTAAAACGGTACGGGAAATCCCTCCTGCAGGTATTATTTTCCAAACTGCGAATACTGCAAGGAACATGAATGTGGACGAAGCACAGAAATCCAGATTGCAAAATCACMCTGMAGTCCAKGTAGTCAAAGCAAGAGCAGATAGCACAATGGAACCGAGTAACCATCCATTTGAGAACGATACAGAAGAATCGTGAGTCAATGTCCAAGCCCAATCGGGCAACACCAACGCGTAACCCAATGTAGCTCTCTCTCTTGAATGGCGCCAGGCGCCCTACCTACTCTACAGCCTATCACTACAACTACAGCATGGAAGCAACCAGACAACTTGACGACCAGCGAGTGATGATGTCAACTCCAATGCCGACCTCCTCTCCACCAGGTATGTCTCTCTCTTCACCCTCACTCTCCCTTGTTATCCCACACAGCGCCCTTCACCTCCGAAGAACCACCTTCGCCCTTCACCTCCTCTGTGCCCACAGGCAGCCTCTCTATGGCCGCCAGCGCCCTGCGCCCAGGCTGCGCTCTACCGCTTAGCGCCAGCCTGCCTTCCTCAGCCTAGCGCAGCGCAGCACACTCGCAATGCAGCAGCGTGCCGGCCTTGCTCGCCATGGCCAAGATCCCTGCCCACTCGCCCTCTCTGCTTATATGTCAGTGTTGCGTGTGGGCGGCCTCCCTTGAGCCTGCGCCTGGGCCCCAGTACCTGCACCCACGCCCAATGTGGTTGGGGCCCACGAAGTTCAGTTGTGCCTCTTTCATCCAGGCCTGCGTCCAGATTCAGATAGTGGACCGGTTTCCCCTTGGCATTTTCGGCCTCTATTTCCAGCATGCAATGTCGGCCTCACGTTTATGTGCCCAGGGCCTAACCAACTCTGAAAGGCCTTGGTCCTTCTGCATTTGCAGAGATCCGGAACTCGGTGCACTCCAACCAACTGGCGTGCAGCAACTGTATGGACCCCACTTCGTGAAATGTTTGAACAGAGGGCTCTCGTTGATTTGCTGGCCCGCCTTCACTTAGGGCGGGCACAATGCTTGCTGGGGGCCTTGGCCCAGAACATGTACATCACGGCAAGGCCCCTTTGAGGGCTCAATCCTCACATTCCATCCCTCTTAGCTTCGAAAGTCCGCTGAGATGCTTACTTCGCAGGTGCCTTCCCTTTTAACATCCTCTCATATTCTGCCACCACTTGAGGAGCTGTGTCAATCAGTTCCTCTCAGGTGAACCACCGATCTTCTTTTGGATCCGTATGATGCCTGAATCTGACGCGATATCCTCTCTTGGGTTTGGGAGGTCTTCCTCTACCCAGTGACTTTGGAACAGGCAGGTGCAATGACTTGCTGATTTCTATTGTCGAGACTGCTTGCGAGGCTGTACACTAACCGGTAGGGACAGATTCGTAATTTTGTTTGGCCGAGTGCTAACCGAGAGACCGGCCTGTAAGGAAATTCGTGAGGGACAGATCTGCAAATCTGGGAAAAATACAGGCCCAGCACTAACCCGAATTCCTACAGCTACCCTAACTACCGATAGCAGGCCCAGGCTACCCCTAGGACAGACAGGCCCTAAGCGGCCTATGCTGCTAGACGGTCCTAGAGCCTATAGCCGGGTCCGGTAGAGGCCGAGAGGCCGAAACAGCAATGGTACCGGTCGGTCAGTCAGTCCGGTCTAGGTCTAGAGAGTCCATAGATAGGTTAGGCCCATCGGTTCAGGATTTTTGGCAGTTCATTTCTCGCGAAGCAGCGTTGGAGAAGCCAAGCAAGTTGGTGGCGGTACCTGTCTACCGGCGGCATCCTGAGACATGCGGTGATAGCAGCCATAGCCGGCCCTCTCTGAGTCTGCCATAGGTGGGGCATCCTCAGCGCATCTACCCCTGGGGGTATCTGCGTATGGTCAGGCTGCATCGAGGCTCCACAGTGGTTGTTCGTGGGTGGTGGCAGCCATAGCTGCCTGTTCCTTCGTCAGAGTTGTTCAGCGACACTGAAGACTTCATCGCAGGACCTGTTCTTCATCAGGGTGGTTAGCGCTGGCCTCTGGGAGGCTGTTCCGATGCAGCGCTACTAACTAGGTGTAGGATAGAGAGTGGGGTGTGAGTTCTGAGTGTGGCGAGATACTGGAACAAACTCTGTTACGATAATTGTGTGAGTGGCTCATCATCAGTGGCAGTTTCAATTGTGATCTTCGCAGGTTCTTTCTTGTGATTGGTTGTTGTGTCAGAGACTGAGAAACACTGTGTGTCTTCCCTCCAGCTGTGCATGATTGTCTTCCGCTGCTTATCTTCAACTCTGTGCAGTTTGGACTCGGTCTCCTCTCTCCACTTCTCTTATGCATGTATGGGCATGTGTGAGACTGTCTGTATGTGAGTGGCGAGAAAATTCGTCAGACAACCAAGTTTTTAACAGTTGGTATCGGAGCGAGATTGGAATTGGAGCACTGAGGGTTGAGCGCACTGAGGCATCTTCTTCATCCTGGCGATATACTGGCGAGAGTTTCATGGCGATTCATCTTCCCCAATACTGAGTCAGCAGGGAAGAAGACTTTCAGCGGTGAATTCAAGTGTTCAGTGGCTGCACTGAACAAGCGCACTGATACTGTCAGGGCGCTTGGCAAGAAGTGGCGAGTACGGGGCTAATTCGCCATAGCCAACCCTGAGGGTGATTCAGCGAATTACCCCAGAGTGGCGAATTATCCCTAAGGACATCAGGGAACCCTGAGCGGCATCATCCTTGGGTGGCGCTGATAGAGATTGATGCAGTATATCAATCTCCAGGAGGAATAACCCCATCTGGGGCTATTTTTAGCATCAGCGGCTACCTGACATTGTGGCGAGCTATTTTGGTGTTGGCGAGTTGGGTCCCACAGGACCAGATACATGGTATCTGGAGGGAGGGAGTGCAGCGCTACAAGATCCTGAGGAGGACCAACGATTTTGAAGCAGTTTTGTGCGTGGGATTGTCAGGAAGAAGCTCTGGAGGAGATTGGCGAGATAAGGGTTTCATCTGCCATAGCCAGATCTTCATCATCTCCTGCAAGATTCGCAGAAAGTGAGTCCGTTCCATGCACCTACCTGCATTGCGATCCAGATAGTAGTAGATTAGTGAAAGATAAGGGTTTATCTGTCTGTCAGTGACTGGATATGAAAATCGCAGACTGCATGACAGCCATAGCCATCTCTCCCCTACCTCTCTCTGCTCATATCTCATCCTCTGTTGACTCTTTCTGGTCCAAATTGGTTTTGTGACTGCTATACTGTATTGCGATTGTCCTGGGATGCTCAAACAGGGAATTCCGTACTGAAAGGCAGTAATACTGTGAATTATAGTTTTGCGTTGAGTCTATTTTTAGCCTGTGCTATCTAGGGTCAGTCATAACTCTAATTTTGTCCGTCAGAATTCAGTTCTGTCAGTCCCTAGTGAATCGCAAATTTAAAACAGTCAGTACTGTCAAATCGCAGATTTGGATTTTGAGTATTTCACGGGATACAGTGAAAACTGGAATTCGCCATACCCTAAGGTATGGCCGCCAGAGTCATCAGGGTCTGAAAGTGAGTTTGAGTCAGGATACTGGGTATCTGTCTGCATCGCGTGTTGTGATTGATCTCTCCTGTCGGTACTAACCACTTTCTATCGTTCCCACTGATTACCCTTGTTTTCTAGTGGGCACTGAAAATTCTAGTGGGTCTCTTGAAAAGTAGTGGAGTGATTGTATTAACTCCAGTGTGGTCCAGGGTTAGTAAAAGGAAATCGTGTGGTTGATTTTGCTGGACTTATAGTCTGTCTGACACCTGACCCCAGAGACACCCTTCTAACCCAAACCGTTGATTGCCTGTACACCCACCTACTCCAGTGTTGAGTTGCTGCAGCGATTCCAGTGTGTCTGCAGGAATCTGAGTATCGCTGCAGCTCTGTCTGCTGTTATTTTATTTTTGGTTTTTATTTGAACTGCGAAAATGTCGGATCAGGGAAATGAGCAGCAGCCACAGGTAGAGGTGGTGGTGAAGGTAGAAGGTGAACAACCTTCTACCTCCATTACCCCCCCTCCACCTCTGACTGCTACTCAGAGGCTGAAGAAGGAGGCAGAAGAGCAGCTCAAGCTGCAACAGGCNGAACAACCTTCTACCTCCATTACCCCCCCTCCACCTCTGACTGCTACTCAGAGGCTGAAGAAGGAGGCAGAAGAGCAGCTCAAGCTGCAACAGGCCAGAGTAGCTGAATTGGCACGGCAGGAGGCTGTTGAGCTAGAGGCTACAACAGATCACTCGAGGAGGGAGTATCTGTTGCAGCAGCTAGAGAGGTCACTCACTGATGACCGTTGTGCCCAAATCACCAAGCATATGGCTGAGATGATCCTGCTGGAGCACAAGATCACCAACTCCCAGTTCACAAACTGGGATGACCGTTTTGTGCGGCTGGAGCGTCGGGTTGACGAGCTGTGAGCTCAGCAGTCCAAGATCCTGGACTCCATCCAGGGCTTGTCTGCGCAGCTGGCAGCCGCCAAACTGATTACTCCTCAGCTCCCTCCGCTTCAACCCAAACCGACTCCTCCTCCTTCACAACCTCCTTCCCCTCCTCAATCCCATGCTGGATCTGCACATTCCTCCCGGTCATCTACCCCTTCCCAAAAGGCCTCAGTAAAGGCCACCTATGCTGCTGTGACTGCAGCAGACAGAGGTCCCAAGATCCCTGCTCCGAATAAGTTAAGGGGTGATGAACCCAAGACTGATGTTGGGGACTGGGCTGCTGGGACCAGAGCCTACTTGAGGGGCTTTGTTTGTGCAGAACAGACCAAGGTGGCAACTGTTTTGGGGCTGCTGGAAGGGCCTGCACTGAAGTGGGCCACCTCAACTTCTAGCAGTCTGCAACAGTCCATGGAGGACTGGGCCTTTGGATTGGGGGTAGACAGACTTCTGTAGGCCCTGGAGGACCGGTTTGCCGACAAGGAGCCGGCCCGCAAGGCTGCTGACAGGATTGCTCGCGTGGGACAGCAGCGTTATAGCGGTACCCTACAGGCCTTGTTTGCTGAGATCGAGCAGCTTACCTCCACCCCTGGGTTGGTCATGGCACCTGATGATATGTTGACCAGCTTTTGCAGGGCCGCGCCTGAGAAGTTCGTTGTTGCACTCTACAGCGCTGGACACAAGGACTGGAGGTCCTTTGGTCGTGCAGCCCTGGAAATGGAGGCCAAGCTCCATGTCCAGGCCCCATCCTCTGACAGGAGGAAAGGTGCCTTCCCTAGAGGCAACAGAAGGGGAAAGGCGGCCTTCACTCACGCGGGGTCTGCCTCAGGATCAGATACCGATTCCTAGCCTGATGTGCCTTCAGGTGGGACCGGATCTGCTGCTGAGACAGATGTTGCAACAGTTGTGACTCAGGCTGTGTTGGGAGCTCTGCAAGTGCAAGCGCAGAAGTACTCCCCCTCCACAGCCTCAGCCACTACTAAGGGGAAGGATAAGGGACGTCGACCTTCCTCTTCCCAACGCCCTAATCTGCCTTGAGACGTCCACATGCCAACTGAACCTCTCAATCCCTCCACACTCCCCTGGCATGACCTCAAGATCCAGGAGGGAGTCTGGAGAAGAAGAAAGGAGAGAGGGGTTTGCCTGAGGTGTGAGGGCCAGCACTTCTTGAAGGACTGCCCTTACATGCCAGGCCCAGGTAGTTAGTCAAAAAACTGAAACAGACCCTGGGGACTGCAGTTCCCTCCAGTGCTGCAGATTCACCTATCTTCATCTACTCAGGTAGGTGAATCTGCAGTTGTTTCAGTTGAGACTAATGATGATGATGTGTATTTGGGGGCTGCGCGGGCAGCATCCTTTTGTTATGAGGATCCTGACCCAGATCAGGACCCAGGGCAGGATGAGCTTCAGTCTATTGCAGCCTTCTTCTTTCATCTGAAGGAACAAAAGAAGAGCAAGTCTGAACTCATCATGCTCCGACCACTGATCAACAGCACCAGGATCACTGGGTCGTTGGACTGTGGGGCCACCAGGAACTTCATGTCTCCCAGTGCAGTTAAAAAGCTGCACTTGGGCATGAAAGTTCAGCAGCTGCAGCAACCGCTGCTGGTGCGAATTGGTGACTCTACAGTAATCAGCATCAGGGAGAAGGTCAAGGGCATCCCTGTGACCTTCGATACTGCAGGAAAAGTCAGACATAGTCTGAACTTTTACATCTTCCGCGAGCTTCCCTTTGACTTGGTGTTCTCCATGCAGTGGTTGAGGGCAGTCAACCCTAGGATCGACTGGCAGATACCTAGAGTTGAACTACCAGACAACCAGGGGGTGTATCAGCAATGCATGATTGCTGCTGAACACCTCCCTAAGACCTCCTGCTACTGCCTGAGAGCGAGGGAGTTTCATGCTCTCTCTCTCCAGTACCACCATGAGCGTCTATTTATTGCTTTGGTCAAGCAAACAGATGCTCCCCATGTTTCCTGTCCCCCTGAGATACAGCAGGTGGTAGATCAGTATGCTGATCTGATGCAGGAGCCCTTTGGATTACCCAACCGGCCAACCAAGCATCACATTGAGCTGCTGCCTGGAGCGGTTCCTCCCAAGGGCCGCATCTACAGGATGTCCCCTGATGAGCTTGAGGAGCTCAGAAAGCAGCTTGAGACCCTGATCAGCAAAGGCTGGATCAGACCTAGCACATCTGAATTCGGTGCACCTGTTCTCTTTGTACGCAAAGGGAACGACGAGTTCAGGATGTGCATTGACTACAGGGGCCTCAACAAGATCACTAGGAAGAGTACTGAGCCACTTCCTAGGATCGATGACCTCCTGGACATGGTGCAGGGCTGCATAGTGTTCAGCAAAGTCGACCTCAAGTCTGGCTACCACCAGATTGAGATGGCAGAAGAGGATGTCTACAAGACAGCCTTCAAGACCAGGTATGGGACTTATGAGTTCCTGGTCATGCCATTTGGACTTTGCAATGCCCCGGGCACTTTCCAGACAGAGATGCACCTCATCTTCAGGCCTTACCTGGACAAGTTTATGGTTGTCTACCTGGATGATATCTTGGTATTCAGCAAAACTGCCAGGGAACATGCGGAGCACTTGGCTCTAGTTCTTCAGTCGTTACGTGACAGCCAGTACAAGATCAACAGAGAGAAGTCCTCTTTTGGAGTTCCCTCTGTCATCTACCTGGGTCATGTAATCTCTGGAGATGGCCTGGCTCCTGAGGCAGCCAAGATTGCTGCTATTCAGGAGTGGCCTCAGCCTCAGACAGTGAGGGATGTCCGATCCTTCATGGGTTTGGCCTCCTACTACAGAAAGTTTGTCAGGAACTTTTCTGCAGTGGCTGCACCCCTGACTAACCTCACAAAGAAGGACACTCCCTTTCTTTGGTCCCTCCACTGCCAGTTGGCCTTCACACGACTCAAGAAGGCCTTGACTCGTGCGCCTGTACTGAAGTTACCTGACCCCACTCTGCCATTCATCCTGACCACTGACGCCAGTCAGTATGGCATTGGGGCAGTTCTTCAGCAGGATGATGGGAATGGTCTACGGCCTGTAGAGTTTATGAGTAAGAAGATCAAGACTCAAAAGCTCCAGGACTCCACGTACGAGAAAGAGCTTTATGCTCTTGTCTGTGCCCTGAAACATTGGAAGCACTTCCTCCTGGGCAGGCACTTCAAGATCTTTTCAGATCACTCCACTCTACAGTGGATGAAGTCCCAAGGAGAGTTGAACGATAAGCTGGCACGGCGGCCTTCCCCCATCCGCACTGGTGACCATGTCTGGGTGGCCAGCTCTAGGCTGTCGAGGGAGGAGGATCTCTCTCCCAAGTTGTTGCCACGTTACCTGGGTCCATGGCAGGTCGCTGATCGCTTCGGTCCGTTGTATGTCATTGACGTTCCGCTGCATCTACGCACCTACCCGGTCTTCCATGCTTCCAAGCTGCTGCCTTTTATGCCAGCTGATGCATTCCCAGACCGGCCCCCTCAATTCGGTCCACCGATCCCTGGCAAGGGATATGACGTGGAATGGATTGAGGACGAGTGGGGCACAGGCCCCGACCGGCAGTATCTTGTCAGGTTCGCTTTTCAGCCCCCTTCTGAGAACCGATGGTTCTACAGAAGAGACCTGCTCAAGACAGCAAAGTCAGTTGTATTGCGATATGAAGCGGCTCATAAGGGCAACCTTCCTCGCCGTTCACCTCGCCTACACCCCTAGCTCGGAGGTCCTCGCTCCCGGGGGGGGTAAGCCTGCAATGACTTGCTGATTTCTACTGCCGAGATTGCCTGCGAGGTTGTACACTAACCGGTAGGGTCAGATTCATAATTTTGTTTGGCTGAGGGCTAACCGAGAGACCGGCCTGTAAGGAAATTCGTGAGGGACAGATCTGCAAATCTGGGAAAAATACAGGCCCAGCACTAACCCGAATTCCTACAGCTACCCTAACTACCGATAGCAGGCCCGGGCTACCCCTAGGACAGACAGGCCCTAAGCGGCCTATGCTGCTAGACGGTCCTATAGCCTATAGCCGGGTCCGGTAGAGGCCGAGAGGCCAAAACAGCAACGGTACCGGTCGGTCAGTCAATCCGGTCTAGGTTTAGAGAGTCTATAGATAGGTTAGGCCCATCGGTTCAGGACTTTTGGCAGTTCATTTCTCGCGAAGCAGCGTTGGAGAAGCCAAGCAAGTTGGTGGCGGTACCTGTCTACAGGCGGCATCCTGAGACACGCCGTGACAGCAGCCATAGCCGGCCCTCTCTGAGTCTGCCATAGGTGGGGCATCCTCAGCGCATCTACCCCTGGGGGTATCTGCGTATGGCCGGGCTGCATCGAGGCTCCACAGTGGTTGTTCGTGGGTGGTGGCAGCCATAGTTGCCTGTTCCTTCGTCAGAGTTGTCCAGCGGCACTGAAGACTTCATCGCAGGACCTGTTCTTCATCAAGGTGGTTAGCGCTGACCTCTGGGAGGCTGTTCCGATGCAGCGCTACTAACTAGGTGTAGGATAGAGAGTGGGGTGTGAGTTCTGAGTGTGGCGAGATACTGGAACAAACTTTGTTACGATAATTGTGTGAGTGGCTCATCATCAGTGGCAGTTTCAATTGTGATCTTCGCAGGTTCTTTCTTGTGATTGGTTGTTGGGAGTTGTGTCAGAGACTGAGAAACACTGTGTCTTCCCTCCAGCTGGCATGATTGTCTTCCGCTGCTTATCTTCACCTGTGTGCAGTTTGGACTCTGTCTCCTCTCTCCCCTTCTCTTATGCATGTATGGGCATGTGTGAGACTGTCTGTGTGTGAGTGGCGAGAAAATTCGTCAGACAACCAAGTTCATAACGCAGGTCTCTGTGATCCACAATGTCGTCGATGTCCACTTGGCCATCCATGGTTGGGGGCAGCATCGATCTTCTTGAAGGGAATTGATCTGTCTCAGCGAAAGGTGCAAGCTTTGAGGCATGAAAGACAGGGTGAGTGCGCCAGTGACCAGGGATGCGGATAACATAGGTAGGACCATTCATCTCATCCCCAACGATGTCCAGGACTTCCCAGGGACCAAAATACTAGGGCATTAGTTTTCGAGAGATATCGAATTCCTGTCCTAGCTCACTAGCCTTGACCTAGACACTTTTCCCTACCTGAAATGAGGATTGTCGAACGATGTTTGTTCTCAGCAGCAATCATTGCTTGCTGAGCTTTCCTGATGKGCTCGACAGCTTGCTGCAGCAACTTCTGATACTGCACACCATACTCAAGTGTGCCCGGAGTTGCAGAGGGTCGGTTTTTGGGTAGGAGGAAGTCCAAAGCTGATCTAGGTGCAGCTGATTAGGACTAACGCCGGTACTGCTGTGTACAGCGTTGTTGTACACGCTGCGATGAAAGGCAACTTCTCATCCCAGTCATCCTGGTTGGGCTTGATGTAATGCCTCAGCAGGTGTTGTACAACTCTGTTCATCTGCTCGGCTTGTCCGTTGGCTTCGGGATGATTCCCTGAAGTCATGTGAAGTTGACTGCCCATCTGTTCAGCAGTCTTCTTCCACATGTCACTTGTGAGGCGGACATCTCTGTCACTAACGATTGACTTTGGTAGTCCAAAATCACGCACCCAGTTGTCCAAAAACAACTTGATGACGTGTTCAGTCCTGGCGGTCTCTGGCATGGCAAATAGTCTAGCGTACTTGGTGAATTGGTCTATGAAGACAAAGATGTGCCTCTTGCCATTCCTACTGGTCACCAGGGTGTCCATGAAGTCCATGGAAACACTCTGTCCCGGACCAGCGGGGATAGGTAAGGGCTTCAACAACCCAAGTGGTGCTTGAGTTCGTGGCTTGTCCCGCTGACAGACCTGACAGGTCTCCACATACTTCTTTGCATCTTCTTGCATCATGGGCCACCAAAATCGTTGTACTAGATTGGCACTCGTCTTTTTGTAGCCAAAGTGTCCGGTCGCGTCATGACATTCTCCTAAGAATAAACTACGCAAACGTTCACTAGATGGAACAACTAACCTTTTAAATCCGGCCTTATTCAAGAACGAGAAGCCCGTCCACCATCACAAACTCATCTTCTGTGGCCTTGTCTGTTGCCTGAAGTTTGCGTATGATGTCCATCGTGACAGGGTCTTCTTGATAGGCTCCCACCAGCGATTGAGTTAGTTCTTCAGATACACCAAACTCAGAAACTAACGCCCCTAGATACTCTAGCTTGAAGTCATACTGATCTATGACCTCAATCCAGAGCTTGAGTGCGTCAGAAAGAGCCGGTTGAGTCTTGATCCATTTAAGGGTCTGATGGTCAGTTCTCAAATAGAAAAATCGTCCCAACAGAAAGTGCCTCCAATGGACAAGTGCTTTGTAGAGAGCATAGAGTTCCCTTTCATAGGTGGACTTTGCCAGTTTCTTAGATGGCATCTTTTTGCTCATATACTCAATCGGTCTCAACTTCTTTCGATCTTGTTGAGCCAGCACTGCGCCAATGTCGTATTGGCTTGCGCCAATGGTTAGAATGAAAGGCTTCTGAGGATCGGGCACCATGAGAACCTCATGATTCATGAGTGCATGCTTCAATCGTTTGAAAGCAGCCTCGCACTCATCACTCCAGTCCCACGGCGTGTCAAGTCGAGTTAAATCAGTCAAAGGAGAGGCGACTGTTGAATAGTCCTTTACGAAGTTTCTATAGTAGCCGCACATTCCTAAGAACGATCTGACCTCAGTAATAGTCTGAGGTCGTGGCCAGTCCCTGATACTAGCCACCTTCACATCTTCCGGCCTAATACCTTCCGCAGATACGTCATGACCCAAGTATAAGATCTTAGTGCGTCCAAACTCACATTTCTCTAGGTTGACCTTTTGTCGCAGGAGTGAAAGTACAGTCTCAACGTGTTGTGCATGCTCCTCGACAGACTTACTAAAGATAAGAATATCGTCAAGATAGACAACGACAAACTTATCTAAGTGGTCATGGAAGATCCTATTCATGGCATGCTGGAATGTACCCAGCGCATTGCAAAGGCCAAAGGGCATCACTACAAACTCATATAGACCGTATCTGGTCTGAAAAGCAGTCTTGTGCTGATCCTCAGGTCTTATTGCGATCTGATGGTAGCCGGACTTTAAGTCTTATCTTGCTATAGCACTTACATCCCTGCACCCTATCCAATAGGTCGTCTATGCGAGGTAGAGGCTCTGCGTTCTTCACTGTGATGGCATTGAGGCCTCTGTAATCAATGCACATCGTCAATGTACCCCCCTTCTTCGGTACAAATAGCATCGGAGATCCGAAGGGGGAAGTACTCGGCCGGATCCATCCCTTTTCTGTCAGCTCTTTCAATTGTCGCCGAAGTTCATCCAACTCGGCTGGAGCCGTGCTATAGATCCTTCCCTTTGGGGTTTTACTCCCTGGAAAGATTTCTATGGCGTGGACAACCTCCCTATCGACGACTCCTGTGGGCTCTGTGAACAGATCAGGGAACTTAGCAACGACGTGTTCTATCTCTTGGGGTGTTTTAACGACCTCCCCTTTCTCCGAGACATACACTAGGTATATACCCTCCTCTTGGTTCTGTTTATAGTAGTTATAGAACGCTGATGCACACAAGCAACCATCAGTATCGATTATACTACTGGCTTTGAACTTAGTTAGTCTAACAGTTCTTCCATCAAGCAACTTATGCTTTATCACCTTCTTGTCCCAGTCAAACTGGGGCTTGGCAACCTCAAGGTAGTACATTCCTAACAACATGTCAAATGGTAAGTCGTCGCTAACCAGGAACGGAATCTTATTATCAAGTTCCCCTCCTCCGTAGGAGAAGGTACAGACTACATCCTTGATATAGTCTGTGACAACCATGCGCTCCTTATTGGCCGAAGTAGATGCTACCGGTCTACTAAGGTGTTGTACCCGGTCCTGTAGGTGCAGCCTTTCCAAGCAGTCGCGACTTATGTAATTCCGCGTGGAGCCGATGTCTATGAAGGCACCACATTTGTGGTCTCCTACAGCAACTTCCACAACGAAATGTTCCCCTCTAGGACCTCTTCTTAGTGCCACCCAAGATTCGCGAGGGTCCTTGCTTGACCACTCACTTTCTAAATCTTCTAAGGCATCAGACACATCCAACGTACAGAGTATAGTTTGGTCTGGATGAGTCTGCAGGGTGACTAAAGAGTCATTAGCTATGGCCTGCTCATGAAGTGGGGAGGGTATCTGGCCCACTTCACCATGAGTAGAAGCAACTAAAACTTCAACCGGCCTCACATGTTTCCTGAGCTAGACGCCTGGGAAAAAGGTACTCCTACCTTAGGGGGTATCTTCTGCGTGATCCTTGCATTCTTGCACTTGTACTGGGTGTGTCCGCATTCACCACAGTTGATGCAAGCACCACGCACTCTACGGTCCCGCCACACTTCTTGATCAAGACATGCCTTGACCCAATCAGCAACTTTGGTCTGGTTGGAGGTGGCCTGCCCTTGACTCTTATGATGGCCCTTCCCTCGGCCACCTGCCTTAGTCTTTACTACTGCGGCGAGGGTGCTACCCTCAGCGGTTTCCTCGTCGTCGTACTCTGTGCTGTCCAACAGGTCTGAAAGCTCCTCGATCTCAGTTTGGGTCCCATCAGACTCAACCATCATCAATCGACTCCCCTTCTTCTTCCACTTATGTGGACTCTTCTTCTTCCTCGCGTCTACTGGAGTAGGCTGAGCACTTCCTAGAGTAGCCTCTAAGTCTAAGGCTTTTCTAGATAAGGTCTCAAACGAATGATACTCGAGGTGAGCCTCGCTGGCCAGTAAATTTATGAGATTCTCTGGGAGACATCTCACAAACATGGTCAATAAGACCTGGTCATCGTAGCGTATGCCGGGAACGACAATGAGGCTCTCGACAGTAGACGTTAGCTCTCTGATTGACTTGAACTTTCGCTGGTTTAGTTTGAGCATCGCATCAGTGGCAATCTGTGCCTGCTGTGGATTATGCCAGCGAGCTTCTACCATGTCTAAGAACTCTTCTAACGTTAGGGTCTTAGCCCAGTCCGCCATGCGTCGTCCGTACCTGGCCTTTGCTACTAATCCATCTAGCCATTTCGCTGCCTTACCCTCAAGGTAAGATGCGGCAGCTTTGCTACTAATCCATCCAGCCATTTCGCTGCGGCAGTAATCACCTCCTCCTCCTGCATAGTCCTCTTTGCCCTTACTCACACTGGAACCATTCTCAACCATGTGTTGACTTCCTCGTCCTTCTTCTCTCCGTAGAAGGCAAGGGGCGGTTTCATAGGGGTCTTTGGGTACCATTGACCTTGCTGTTGTCCCTGTTGAGGAACAGGTTGTTGCGGTGATGGTGTAGCTACCACTGCTGACCCAGAAGAAGAAGAAGCAACAGTCTGTGTGGCTGCTGCAGACGTACCGCTTGGCTGTGTGCCAGCTTGTACCGGAAAGGGGCCCGACATCGTCGTTAACGGCAACGACGGCTGTGCTGCTGGCCTAAATCCTCGCCTTTGCTAAAGATCCAAGATTTGGACCAAGGAGTTCTGCATGAAGTCTAACCTGCTGTCTACATGCGCATGCAGTGACAGTACGCTGGACTTTAACACTTTCATCTCGTCAGACATTGCTAACTCATCTAACCCCTCCAATGCAGCTTTGTCTGCCTCTAACGTATCCAGCCTGGCTGTTCTATTTTTTATCTCTTTTTCTCTGTCGGTAGCTTGCTTCAGTTCCCTCTCTAACCGAGCGCGGATGCTTTCGACTTGTTGGAGCTCTAGGAGCTCCCTACCGCGTGGGGTCAACGGGCTTAACTGCGAGCCCGCCATTTGACTTGTGGACTGACTAGAACCTACTGACCCGGAAGTTCCCGTGGGCCCAGATGGCATTCCCAACTGAGTCCCAGATGAGGATGCAGCAGAGGATGCTGCTGCGGTAGCATTGCTGCTGCTCTGGCTGCTGCTGCAGCCTGTTCCCTAGCTGCGGCGTTTGCTGCCTCCCTGGCTGCTGCGAGAGCACGGGCTCTGCGTTCGGCACGAAGCCGTGCTTCGTCTCCCGGTCGTAGGGCCTGAAACACGCGCGGGACCCTAAGTGATCTCGAACGTGTCAGCCTCTGATCGTCAACTCTACCCTCATCGGTGTCTGACCCACTCATCAGTTAGGCAAACACTATCTGCACTACAACTCCCTGTTGGAGTCCTACCATAGCATGCGTCTAACCGACACCTAATTTTCTAAAAATAAATGTGTCCATCAGGTCCCCTACTTGACCGATCAAGTGGCAGCCTACAACATTCACAAAAGACTGTCAACATAATCTAGTTGTATCGTGATTAGTTCACGTAA
>BFEA01000083.1:676420-722121 GCA_003427395.1 Chara braunii
AGCTGTAGAGTAGGATAGTATGGTAGAGTAGGCTGGGCGCTGTGCGCCAGACAGAGAGAGCGACTCTGGATACTGTGTTGGTGTGGCCTACGGGCGTGGACATTGGCTCAATACTTCATTGTATTGCTCTTTATGGATGGTTTTCTCGGTGCATTTGTACTCTCTACTTGGGATACTACTACTTGCTCAGCTGTGTGATTTCGCAACTTGGTTTTATGTGTATCGCTCACACTCATATTCCTTGCAATTTGGTATCAGAGCTGGTTGTGATCGCCGCTTACCTGGACAACTTCATTGTATTGCTCAGCTGTCTATTGACTCTGACCAACGGGCTGAGACATTACCAGGACAAAGCTCAGTGGTTAAAATGAATTTGCAGCTCTATAGGTAAAATTTAGAACGCTGTCACTACAAGTGTGCGACCACGTAGAAACACTGAAAATCCGATTTCTACCCGAAAGAGCAAAAAGTTAGGACCGTGTAGGAGAATTCGAGGTGAGATCTGTACTAATCATACTCTCTCTCAAGCACATGTCCATCCAAAGAGTGCAGTTTAGTGTGAGAACATGAACTTGCTCAGACAATGAATGCAGCTCAAAGCATACACAAGGGATTAGTAAGACAAGGATTCACTGAAACTGACGATGAAATTCTTGTCAGACTGCAGTCTGTCCATCAATGGTGTTTGAGAAATGGTATCGGCCTGGAACTTAGTGTACTCATTCTCAAGCACAGAGGATGCACAGACAAACCAATGGGATCAGTGAGCGTACTCGTTCTCAAGCACAGAGGATGCACAGACAAACCAATGGGATCGGTGAAGGAATCAGACTCAAGGTAGCTATACCAGGAGGAGGTTTCCATCAGTTGAACACACACACCGGTAAGTTACAAATAACCAAACTGCACCTGATCCTTCTTCAACAAATAGATACTCAGTTCAGCAGAATACACTGCTGACTGGGTCAGGTTACAGCGTAGTGATTGTCCCATGAAGGGCAATACTTGACAAAGTGTTGCTTAGCACATCTGAGGCAGGCGCCGGCATCCTTCCTCTTTTGCCATAGCCCGTTTGGGATACGCAAGTCCCTCCATGGGAGAGAGGAAGGATCCATGGGGTCAGCTGGACATTTGACAAACTTGGGCAGATTTTGCTTCTGAGGTCCACAGGGGCATTTGCCAAACCCCATAGGAGAGGGGGACCTTTGTCTCTGGAGCTGATTTGCGCTCTTCATTGCGCTTACTAGTTCCTGAGCCAAAGTCAAAATAGCCTGGTCCGGAAAGCCTCCTGCACCTTGACTAGCTGAGGGAGTCAGTCCTCTTTGGTCAAAGCCTGCAGAGTCTTCCACAGACTCCATCGTGTGCCACCTCCCTTTGCGCTTCCTCTGACTTTGAGAAGGGGGGGTGCTTCCCGCCTGGGAAGTGGACTGGATTTGGAGTTTGGCCTCAAGATCCAAGGCTGCTCTGCCAAAGGCCTTCCAGTCCTTGTGACCTGCAGAAAATAGGACCTGTACATAAGTTATCGGGGTAGCCTGGACAAACAGCTGCAACTTGTCCTGGTCTGACATGGATAACCCAGGTGTAGAGGTTAGCCTTTCCCAAACTGCGTAGAGCTTGGAGAGAGATCCATGCCATTGTGACTGGACTATCCTCACAAGCTTTGCAGCAGCTTTCTTCACTCTCTCTCGATTGGCGAACCTCTCCTCTAGACCCTTAAATATGTGGTCCATTCCTACTGTGACAGCCCAGTCTGCCAGCTGTTTCTGGGCCTTATTGGCCTCAGAAGTAGCCCACTGAAGGGCAGGCCGTCCCAAACGGGCCACGGTGGACTGCACCTTGGTAACCTCTGGGCAAGTGAGTCCCTTGAGGTACCATCTCATCGAGGCAGTCCAATCTGCTACATCCACTTTGAGGTTATTCTCAGTGAATGTTTCAGGTTGGACCGTCTTGGGTCTGCTGGCCTAGACCTGCAGTCACTTTAGTCACTTAGCCTCAGAGGGACGGCACCTTTGGAGGTGTAGCCGGTCTGCTCTTGGGGCTACTGGCTTGGGATGATGCAGCAGCAGAGGACCTTGCATGGGAATGGGGTGTGGCAGGAGTAGGAGTAGGAGTAGTGGGAGTAGGAGCAGGGAGGAAACATAGATTAACAACTGCCACAAAACGATCGAAGGAATCTGCAAGGGAGGAGAGTTTGGTTTCGAATATGGACAATCTGTCCACCATCAAAAACTTTCATCCCAGGTGGTGTGCTCTTCCCTCTTCACTTCCTTTGAATGCCTCGGCCTTCCTTCCGTCTGCTTCTCCATCTGCTCCAACTGCAACCGAGCTGCCTCTGCAGCCTTACCTACTTCCCCAATATTGAGCTCCGTGACAGGCAACTTGCAATTCCTTGCACTGACTGAACTCTCTTCCCCATTCTAGAAGATTCTTTTCACACAACAAGATAAACGCGGAAGTGTTCAAAGGCTGAAGATCATTCACTATTCCATTATGAGATTAAAACAAACTTAGAGATGTGTCAGAAACAGCCAAAACGTTTACTGACAACCGATCTGATCTAGACTACAAATGGACTGACGACTGACAGATGCTGACAGACACAGACAGGGTCTGACGTCGGACCAGGAAATATACGAAACGGAGTCATTTGAACGAAACCTGATTGAAGATATCCGGGCGGTCAACCATTGACCGCCAATCTGCAGCAGAATATTGTAGAACCAGGCTGATGCTGATGTCAGACCTGCACCCAAGATCCCCACAGTCTTCCAATCAAGTAACTCGTCAAAGTAACCGCAGTGGCGGCCCAGACGGTCGAACACACCGTCAACAGGCAAGGGCTGTAACTTCAGGGTCACAAGGCCCTCAGGTCAACCAGTCCACTTAGGGGTGATGCAGCGTTCAACTCCACTCTCACCAGCTGAAACTTCCAGTGAACGTTCCAACACTTCGTATCTTTGTTTTTTTTTGTTTTTTTTTCGATAGTGGAAATTCTCCCCTCGCACACTACCTTCCACCACCTCTCACCAACGACATCCGTTGAAGAAAGCAAACAACAAGTCCCTACTCCAACCGCCGCTCAGAAGGGAGGTTGCCACTCAATTGCTTGCCGGTCGCACAACTGTTATGTACCTGATTGAACTTCAATCCACAACGGACTCACACATTCCCATACACGCATACAATTGCAGAGTAGACTCGAAGGAGGCAAATCCACACAAAACAGGAGAGAAGATACGCACAGCGGAAGCTCAAAACACACAGAGAATTGAAAAACGAATTTCAATTCTGCAATCCCTCGTCCTCCTCCAATCAATCCAGAGTACTTGTGCCAAGAATCACAACCGCGTTTACAACAACCCCGAACAACCAGAAACAAGTGTTCAACGAAATATGCAAGAGTCTTCTTCCTCCTCGCCACCTCATATCCCTGGCTATGGCTGCCGTAGCAGAAGTAACCCCACAGCTGTCACAACGTGCCAATCTGAACCAGCAACCCAGGCCAACCCTAATGATAACAGTGCCAGCTCAGCACCCGCACGGAAGTGCAGCGCTGGAAGTCCTGATGAAGAAGGAGACAACCGATCCAGCACTTCGAAGAAGACAAAGTACCTCGAGAGGAGGAACAGCAGATATGGCTGCCAAGTGGAAGATGGCAGCACCCAAACCCAATAACACAGTCCTGTGGAAGCTCTCATGCAGAGCTGCGAAATAGCAGCAGCGCGATCTTGAACTTTGTTTCAGAACCCCAGCTATGGCTGGGCTTTGAGGAAGAAGATGACCTTGCCCAAAATAGAGCAGCAGCGCTCCAGCAACGGACGGGCAGAGTTTCCCCAGCCAACCAAAAACGTGAAAAGACCAAAACCAAATTCCATGCCCGCTACTTCTACCCTCTGCCGAGACCTACGACGGACTCCAAAGGCAACAACCCAATACTCATCTGCATCTAGATGGAAACAGGGGGAAAAAGGGACCTAGACCTATGACAAGGCAAAAGGAAAAGGTGGAATGGCCTAAGGCTACCAAACAGAGACTACTTGTGAAAGATCGCGCTGCCCAAGTCCCATAGGGCTCAACACTCACAAACAAAACACATACAAATCACATGATCAAGTCCCGCAAGGCTCAAAACAAGAAAACAAACTATAAAGCCAAACACTTAGTGTACAGCCCCACTGGGAAACTGCGATTTATTGCATACTGGTGGTTTAGAACCATTCATTTTGAGTGAACATCCTGAGACACACTTGAGTGCCCAGCTGCACACCAGGAAACGAGCAGCTCTTGCGTGTAAGCAGCATGAGGTTTGGTCAAGAGCAATCCCAACGCCAGACCGTTTCTTGACATGGAAGACATGAACATCTTCATGTTTTTTACTTGAGACCTTCCATGCCACTGAACGCTTCGCAGCACAGTCTCAGATAGCGCACATGGAATACTTTTCTGAAAATTTCTGAATGGTTAGCATTTGTATGAGATCCATGCTCCGACTCCTTTGAGTATATAGTGCCTCATGCCTGACCCTGTTTTCACATAGCAAAACCAAGTTATTCATCCCTCTGTGGTTGTTCCTTATTTTTACCCTCTGACGTCTCCTTCTCTCTTTTTTGCTGAAAATGGATGGTGTTCTCTTCTTGCCTGTGTGTGTGCGTGCGTGGTGTGTGTGTGTGTGTGTGTGTGTGTGTGTGTGTGTGTGTGTGTGTGTGTGCAGTTTGAGTGCTCTGGCCAGCCAAGGGTTTGCTATTGGCACTGTTTGCCTTTATCTGTCAGCGGGGCTTGCTGCCTGGTCGCTGGTGGTCTATATGAAAGGCATATTGCGAGTGCTCGTGAAGGGTTGATTGTGGCCAACACTCGAGGCCAGTTGGTGAAAGCCAGAAAGGATCTTCATTCTGAACTCTTTGACTTCACTCTTCAATTAATGTTTTACCATGTGCAAATATCAATTATTACCTCAGCCTAACATTCTGGGCCGATTCTTCAGAACTACCAGCCTGATTTCAGCAGTGTGTCCGCCGAGGGAGAGAAAGAGAGGGAACTGTGTCTGCTTATGGACAAGGTGCATTTGGTGAGCGCCTACGGATATACATATTACACACATTCAGAGCAACCAAACACACACACATACAGGCTGTGTGTGTGTTTGTGCGTCTGTGTGTGAGAGAGAGAGGGGGTGGGGGTGGGGGGGGGAGGGGGAGTGTGTGTGTGTGTGTGTGTGAGAGAGAGAGAGAGAGAGAGAGAGAGAGAGAGAGAGAGAGAGAGAGAGAGAGAGAGAGAGGATGTTCGGAATAATGGATTGTGAAAGCCCATATGCAATGAGGTGGCACATCACACGTAGGGGTAGGGTGGTTGTGTTGTTTATTAGTGGAAGAATGCAAGAGACGTTCAGGATGGGCAGTGCAGAGTCTTATCTTGACCTTGGCATGTGGAGAATCGTGGGTTGCCGAAGCAGTTGACCGATGGAATGAGGTGGCCCTTTGCCTGTCGATGTTGAGATGCTGCAGTCATTTATTTATAGAAGATATCGGGGTTCTGAGTTCCGAATGCATCAATGTAGAGGTAGGGGAGAGTTGTACTGAGCGTAGCATGCAGTTATGGGCCAGCAACTCTGGCGATTCCGAGGAATGTCACCGGTAGAGCGATTCTAAATGTGAAAGGTTCTGGGGAGAACGACTACAGAGCACATGCCATGCTAGATGTTTACGTCTTATGCTACTGTTCTTGTCACTGTTGACCCTCCTTCATTTCTAGTATTTTTCTATCAATGTGATTATGTAACATAAATTGTCATGCGCCATCCGAATGGAAGGTTCAGATCGTACTGCTGCTTTGGGCCATGGGCTGTATTATTTGCGAATGGATATGCCATCCCAAGTTGGATGGTAATGTGCCCTTTCAAATGTCAAATGCATAAAGGAAGGTTGTCATCTTGCAGAGCTCTCCCGTGTTGGAGAAAACACTCTTCAATGCCATCCCAACTTCCCAAGTGTTCTTTTTTTTTTTTTTTTTTTTTTTTTGAGAGAGAGAGAGAGAGAGAGAGAGAGAGAGAGAGAGAGAGAGAGAGAACACCAATCGGTCACCGTTAACAGTTCTGCTGAATCCTGTCGTGGTACTGAAGATTCTTTCCAGCCTACTCATGATGGCCATGAACAAGGTCATACTCACGCTGGGACTTCTTGGATAAATATGGACAGAAATTGTAGTCAGGTGAATCCAGAGAAAGTGTGACTCTCCTTGATCGACCAGCTATACAATTTAGCTCTCAGTATTCTAACTACCCTTTATGTCCTGCAACAGCCTTGATCTGTTTTTTTTCTTTTTTTCTTTAACCTCCAGATTCGATTCACCCATTGAATGCGAAAACCACAAAATCCAAAGTAAATGATGCCACGGACATCCATCCCTTGTGTACATCAATCGTAGTCAGGGAACTTTGAAGAGGTTGATGACACAGCAAAAGACTAGTATTTGTATGAAAATTGGAATTATCTCGAATGAAGGCGAGAAAATTCTGAGAGTTGAGGGAAACCTTAAAGGCACTTACCAATTAGTTTCGAGAATCCAAAATGCAAGACCCATTTCTCAGCGATGACATGTATGAGGGCGTACTGTACTACTCACACCACCGTCTTCCCCTGAACATAACACATGCGTTGTATTCAAGTTTTTGAAAAAACTCGACCATGATTCGAATAGAATGCACCAAGCTCTTGGCCTTCATAAGCCCCTAGAGGGTCGAAGAACGTGGTGGAGAGTTCAGCAAGCGCATCTACAGAGTCCTCGCGCTGGAGATGCGCCAAAATGGGAGTGAGACCCCAAGGATGGAGGGGTTCTTATGAAGGAGCGGCCAATGATGTGGCCAAGCTGTCGTTAAGGTGGTCAGACATGATGAGATCTCATCAGATTGGACAAGATTCAGTATTTTGCTGATGAGCAAAATCCGGTCTCCATATGTGTAGCACAGTCCCCAATCAGGGGGTTCTTCAAAACTCCAGTAGATGCAGCCATGTGGTGACTACTGTCCTCCATGTTATGCTTGCAGTAGCTAGGGGAGTAAATAGCAGCACGTCGCAGCAATATATATTTGTGCTGTCAAGTGTGTTAGCACCCTAGCCATGTGCGTGCATGTGGAGTGGCACGGGCTCGCGAACTTTTCACCATGTGCTTTAATGAAAGGGGGGGGGGGGGGTGATTGGCAGATGGGGTAGTGCTGCAGCGGACCGGGCCCAATTGGCTGATAAAATGTGGCAGGTAGAGGGGGAAGAGAGAAGTGATGGCGCCGGGGCAGACGGTGGCAAAACATGGGAAGGGGGCGGAACGATGGTGGGCCGGGAAGCAACAAAACATGGTGTGTTCGACGGGGCAGGTGGTGACAAAACAGGGGGAGGGGGCGGAGCGATGGTGGGCCGGGAAGCAACAAAACATGGTGTGTTGGCGGGGGAAGGCTATGGCAGCAGGCTTTCTCCTCGTCGCCACTGCTGTTGATGGTCGCTTCATCAGCGGCAGCGGCTGTGTGGGAGGGACACACGGGAGCGGCGAAGATCTCAACCCGCTCGGATACCAATGTACCAGGATGACGGTGGTGTGGCAGATCCCTTACGGCAGAGAAAAGAGAGAGAGAGAGAGAGAGAGGATATGGTCCCCAGCCTGTGGGAACAGGCAGACGACCTGGTGAGAGAGAGAGAGAGGATATGGTCCCCAGCCTGTGGGNGAGAGAGGATATGGTCCCCAGCCTGTGGGAACAGGCAGACGACCTGGTGAGAGAGAGAGAGAGGATATGGTCCCCAGCCTGTGGGAACAGGCAGAAGACCTGGTGAGAGAGAGAGAGAGAGAGAGAGAGAGAGAGAGAGAGAGAGAGAGAGAGAGAGAGTGGATATGGTCCCCAGCCTTTGGGAACAGGCAGACGACCTGGTCCCACCACCTGAACAGACACACAGCAAAATAGCCCACGGCAGGCCTATAGCAAAGAGAACTGCTGCACCAGTATACACACAGAAGTCGGACAAGGAAGAGGAGGTAGGGTGACACATGCTCAGTTGAGCGATGTATATGGAGCCAAGGATCCGCATAGTGATGAAAAGGATTCGAGTGGGAGATGTAGCTTCAGCAAAGCATCATCGAGCAATGTGCATCCAGATACATATGAAAATGCCACAGTGCGCGACGGAAGACTCAAAGATATGATCTGACCTGTCAGAGACTGACGCGACAACCCATCATACACCACGCATGTGAGAGAGGGAGGAGGGACCACATACATGGAAGAAAGGTCCCTCCTTGGACATACAGATGGGGGAGATACCACAGATGAGGAGATGGGGGAGAGGCGAGATGAAGATGGAGGTGAGGGAGAAGACCAAGATTGCGATAGTGAAGTCCAGAAATAGTCTCCCTGCCGAATGTCCCATCAATGTGTGCCACAAAATGTCGAATCAGATCCTGGGCTTCATGCCTGATGTAACCTCTGCCTGTAACCTCTCTCTCTCTCTCTCTCTCTCTCTGAAGAAGAAGAAGAGGAAAGGAGGAAGGAGAAGAGATGGAGGGCAAGAGCAAGAAGAAGAATACGCCGTCCTCCTTGTTATCTCACCTGCAGGCAACTGCTGCCATGTACTAACTGTTGCCGTGTGTCTCCTCTGTGCTGCAGGGGCGCTGGCGCGAAGACCAGCTATGGCTCCCGGGTAAGATCTCCGCTGACACAGGTATGGCCTCCGCCTCACTCGCTGCCTACACCTCCACCTCTAGCGTAGCGCTGTCGCGCTGATCCAGCAGCATGTCGCCCACGAAGTGAGCTACTCGAACTGTGTGCCTGCCCTGGCGTAGCCCAGCTATAAGTAGCGCTGGGCCTCACGGGTCTCAAAACAGCCTGCCTGGGTCCCTACCGGACGTCCAGGCCTCCCTGCTGCTGATGCAGCAGGGAGCATTCACTACCGGACGAAAATGGACCTGGCCCAACATGGCCTGCCTACGTCCGTACCAGGCCAAGAACGTGGCCTTGTCCCCGAACAGACCGAAAGTCTGTTTGGACAAACTGCAAGTCCGAAAGGACGCCTGAACAGACAAAAATAGGACAGCAAATAAATAAATGAATGAATGCTGCCTCAAATTGAAACCTGTGGCCCTAAGGGCGCGCGTGTGAGGGGCGTGCGGCCTGGGGGCCCGCAGCAACCGTCGGATCCCCAAAATGGGCCCCGTGTGCAGGCTCAGCATGTAACATAGGGGCAACTGTTGAGAAGCCAATTGCAACCATGGCCCCAATGAGTATGCAGCCCCTGCTGATTCCCAGCAAGATACATGCAAACCTGACAAATCGTCTGCTGTTTCAATTTCCCATATGTGTGCTGGCACACCAACTCCCACGTCCTTGTACCAACCAGTCATAAGTACTTCTACATCTACATACTACTAAAGAAAAGCCGGGTCTCGCGTGACGCCGGCGCGAGACCCGGATTTCCAGGTTTGGGACCTGGGGTGGAGGCGCAGAGCAGGGGAAAAAAAAAGAAAAAAAGCACGACCGTCAGCCACACGAACAAGCGGGGCCTGGGGAGGCCTGGCGACCGTCTTGCAGCCATCGGGTCCGGTCCGTTGCCCGCCTGCTGTCGAGAGAGATCCGTTTTTGCGCCCTCCCGCTGTCGTGCCTTCGCCCCCGCTCTCCCGCGGGCTTGCCATTTTTGTGTGTGTGTTCGGAAATGATCTCACAGCGCATCCACCATGCTACTCCACTCTTTCAGTGGTACACCAGGTCCACCCATAGCCCATCACGTGCTGTTTTAACTGCCACCCAGCCATGGTACCTTGCCAGCTTAAAATGACAGGCCATACGCAAACAAACCAAGCAGTCAAACCACTGCTCTCTGAAGCTACCTCATACATCCGTTGCTAACCACAACCAGTTTTCCAAGTCCCACATACGATGGAGGGCATGGGGGAGGCAGGAGGACAGATGACACACAACGACACCAAGCAGGCAATGAAAACGCATGGGATGACAAGCAACAGCGAAGGACAAAGGCTGGAGGGCACAGGGGAGGTGGAAGGGCAGATGACACACAAGCACATCAAGCAGGCAGGAGGGCAGACAACATGCAAGCACACCAAACAGGCAAACAGGAAAAAATACAAGTCCCAAAAAAATCATAAGACCGAAAAAAATAAAAACCGATGATAACAAGATTGTTTCGTCGGAGTTGCACCGACTCATCAGGAGGCTGAACCCTCGACAATCTGCAGAATCTCCGTATTTGATGGTTTGGGTCATGAACCCTTTGACCCATGTTGAGGGCAGACTGTCCCCAAGCGGGACATAGTGGCGGGCAGCAACGCTGCGGAGCACCAGGCAACGCAGTAGAGGCAGCCCAACTGCTTATCACCAAAGACAACTGCAAGGAATGACAGGGCAAGCGGACGAGCAGCTCGGCAACCGTGCAGTGAAGTGCAAGGCAACATCAGCAAGGCGACCAGACTACAAGGTACGCAAGCAAGTAAAGGACGCAGAAGGCCAACAGGGCAAGCAGACGAGCAGCTCGGCAACCCTGCAGTGAAGCACAAGGCATCACCAACAAGGCAACCAAACTACAAGGCATGCAAGCAAAGGACACTGAAGGCCAACAGGGCACACGGACAAGCAGCTCAGCAACCGTGCAGTGAAGCGTGAGGCACCACCACAAGGCCACTAGACCACAAGGCACGCGAGCAAAAGACATGGGAGGCACAGCCCGCGGAGAGGCGGCAGGGCAGCAGAGCAGTGAGGACGACCTGCGAAGCAAGCGGCACGGGCAGCAAGGCAGCTGCAGAGCACAGACAAGACAGTCTACACATCCAACACGGAGCAAAGCAGCACACGACCTACTCGCATCACGATTGAACCCCGCAGACTGTTGGTTCCCACCACCGCTGAGCCAGGGAGACACTCCGGCGACCATCCGTCATCACCGATAGGCAACACAGACATCCCGAACCGAGCGGCCCGCCTAAGAGTGCAGTTGGGACTCCAAACGAGGAACCACCGACTGTCTAGCACTGCTAGAGGGTGCTCGGCTAGAGACACAAAAAGCACTTAACAAAAAATAGGAGAAAGAGGAAAAACAAACATAACTAAAACTGATTGTGTATGTGTGTGTGTGTGTGTGTGTGTGTGTGTGTGTGTGAGAGAGAGAGAGAGAGAGAGAAAGAACAGGTGAGTCTCCAATCTCGCCGCTGGCCGCATGGTACTTTCAGTGAGAGGAGCAAAATCGAATGAATCTCCCGCTAGATCATGGAAATATACACCGCCACTTGCGCCCGCCCACTGTCGCGCCTTCGCCCCCGCTCGCCTACGGGCTTGCCATTTGTGAGTGTGTGTGAGAGAGAGAGAGGGAGAGAGAGAGAGAGAGAGAGAGAAAGAACAGGGAAGTTTCCAATCTCGCGGCTGGCCTCATAGTACTTCCTCGAGAGGAGCAAATATACACCGCCCGCTGTCTCGCCTTCACCCCCGCTCGCCCGCGGGCTTGCCATTTGTGTGTGTGTGTGTGTGTGTGTGTGTGTGTGAGAGAGAGAGAGAGAGAGAGAAGGTAAGTCTCCAATCTCGCGGCCGGCCTCATGGTACTTCAATCGATACCATGAGC
This sequence comes from Chara braunii, assembly GCA_003427395.1. Taxonomy (NCBI): domain Eukaryota; kingdom Viridiplantae; phylum Streptophyta; class Charophyceae; order Charales; family Characeae; genus Chara; species Chara braunii. The sequence continues at coordinate 688,018 of BFEA01000083.1, forward strand.
AAAATCGAATGAATCTCCCGCTAGAACATGAAAATATACACCGCCACCCTTATTTGATATATTCACACCGAGTCTCTCTCTCTTCTCTCTCTCTCTCTCTCTCTCTCTCTCTCTCTCTCTCTCTCTCTCTCTGCGAGGCCAAGGCCCCGATGAGCCCCTTTTTGGCTCTCTTATGCAGCACGTCGGCCGCCCTAAGTGAAGGCAGGCGCGACGAGGGCCTGGGGGCCCCTATTTTGGTCACCGCGCAACTGTGGAAAATTCAGGCAGTTGCGCAGCGCCAGTTGGTTGAAGAGCACCCAGGCCCAGGCTGCCTGTTTGCATGTATGGAAGGCAGGCCCTGGGCTGGATACGGGATATGGGCCAAACACAGGTCGAGGACAGTTGGGCACAAGTAACCACCACAGGCCCTGGGCCTGATTCGGTTGGATTGGGCCTCAGCCTACCGGGGCCTACCGGAAGCTTCTTGGGGCAGGCCCAGCGCAGCAGCAGGCAGGCCACTTGCATACAGCAAAGGGCTTGCCTCCGCATTGGACATTCGGGGGCTGGTTGCCTGTTGCGCAAGCGCTGCTGCGCTGATGCTGGTTAGCGCTCACGCGCTCACGGGCGAGCAGGAAGGAGCAGACACCCATAGTCGAGCTGCACTGCTGAGAGCTGGGTGAGTCGGGGAATGAGGTCGTGAGTGAAGCGAGAGACATACCTGGTGCTGGAAGCATGCGGCATTGGCCGCTATCTGCTCGTACTTCGGGAGAGTTGTTGTCGTCATCTTCGGCATTGTAGTCTAGGCTAGATAGGATGTGCCATCTCTAGTCTGGGCGCCGAGCGCCATATAGGATATAAACATTGCTTCTTCGTTGATGATGATGATGAGACAATTCCAGCATTGTCATGAGCTTCTAGTGTGATCTTATTTGGTGAAACTCGTGATGCAATTCTGTTGTTCGCTTGAGGTCATGACTATCTGGTCTTATGTGTATGTACTGTTTGATTGTTAAAGTTCGCATTGTTCATCTTCCTTGCAATTTGGTATCAGAGTTGTGGTACGTTGCGCTCATTTGGCGCTTGTCTTTTGCCTATGCGGTACATATGTGCGGTCTGCTTGGTGAGTAAGGCCGTAAGTGGTGTGTAGTGAGGAGGGCGGAGACAAGGTGTGGCGACCCAGGAGGATAGGGGAATCGTCAGGAAGGCTACGGTGTGTATATGGGGTGTTCGCAGTGTGATGAGGACTATCTGGTGGTTGATTGATGCTGAGGTGGAACGGCGAGATAATGCTGGTTGTGCTGATGCAGTGACTGGTCATCGCAATCGCCATCAGGTCATCTGGTAAGAATATCTGTGGTTGGGGGCAAGAGGCGACCATATGCGCCGCCAGGCGGCGATCCTATTTAAACAAAATAAAAAAGGCAGATTTTCAGCTATAATGAGGTACGTTAGTCTTAACCTTATCTACCCTCTTCATCATTTCTTACCGTGAGGTTGTGAGTTTTTTCTTGAGAGTCCTTTCATGTGAGGTGTCGTGTGCGCTCAACCTTGAGAGTCGACATTGTTCACGTGGAGCAATTGGAAGGAGAGGGTGGTGCTTTCTGAAGGGCCCTGGACGGAGCACTGGGTCACGGTGTCGCACTTTTTTCTAGTCGGTCCTCTTCGAGCGATCAGAAAGTCAACAGGCTGTTACGCAGGAGTTTGTTGTTGTTGTTTTGCAATAAATAAAATAAATCAATTAATACAAATCCCTTCCTGTTGTGTGCGTCCGACTTCGAGCGAGACCTTTCATTTACGGTCTTCGCCGGTCCCCGGTCTTAGGAATCTTTGATTGTGATTCGGAACAGCAATGATGATGCAAGTAATAAATTAAGATTAAATTGAATATGTCATGTATGTGTCGAGTTTGCCAATTTAGAGGTTGAGAACCGTGACATGATCAACTAAAAACACAATCATCAAGCAATGCCAGATTAAAATTAACCTGAATATGCCATATATATGCCAAGTTTGCCAATTTAGAGGTTGAGAACCGTGACATCATCAGCTAAGAACACAATCATCAAGCAATGCCAGAGAAGATAATCAAGACTGACTGACTCAAGGCAATGACAATATAAATGAGGGAAAAGTGAGGGCTCATATCATCTCAAGAGTACAATAAGAAGGACATGATCAATGCCCAGTGTCTGTGCCCTCACTCTCCCCTCTCACTCTCGACTTCAATCTCGTTCTCTTAGAGCATTTGACACCACGTCCAAGTACATCTTGAGAAGGTCCGCTCGGTATGTATCTGATAATTGTACTCGAATCTTGAGTATGCTTTTTTCAATACATCTGTCATGCCCAATAAGCTCTTGCCTTGATTCTGCTGTACTCAAATGCTCGCTGATTTCGAAGCTGCTCACTTATCATCTCATCAGTCTTGCTGCGCATTGATGTCACCAAGAACATTTACTATGACATAACTTTTGCTGCTGTCACCAAGACTGCCTGTTGTGACCAACATCGTCGTTGCTACCGCCGGAACTATATGTTGTGATCACCGTTGTCGCTGCTACCATCGGGACCTCCTGCTATAGCCAGCACTGCCACTGTTGTCACCGGAACTGTCCGCTGTGACCAGCGTCGTCGTTGTTACTGTCGGAACTATCCGTTATGACCACCGTTGTCGCTGCTACTACCGGGACCTCCCGCTATGGCCAGCACTGCCGTATCCGCTGTGACCAGCGTTATGTCCCTTTAGAATGAGACTTGCAAAGATCAAACTGAGATCATCGATAGAGTTTCACTTAATCTGAACTCACTGAGACTGGGAATTGAACTCACTGGAATCGGGGTCACTGAGACCGAACTAAGTACTGAGTTGATGTCTTCCTTGAAAGCCGGACTTAAGTCTGAAATCAGGTCTAAACTGAACTTGCTGAAAATTAGGCTGACTTCACTGAGTCCAAAGTGAGTTTGCTAAAATTGATCTGATTTCTCTGAATCTGAAATGAACTCACTAATACTGATCTGATCTCTTTGAATCTGAAATGAATTCCACTAAAACTGATCTGATCTCTTTGAATTTGAAATGAATCCACAGAGACTGATCCGATCTCTTTGAATTTGAAACGAATTCAATCTCTTTGAATCAGTAATGAATTCACTGAAATTGATCTGATCTCTTTGAATCTGGAATGAATTCACTGAAACAGATCCAAGTCCACTGATGCTGCACTGAGAATTGAACTGAAACTTTCTTTGGGAACTGCACTTGGGTCTGAACTCGTAATTGAACTGAGTATGCTATGCAAATTGTACTCGGATCTGAATAAAATTGAACTGAACTGAACTTGTTTGTAATTGGAAACTAGATTCTGAACTGAATTGTGATTGACAGAGAGGGTTACTGGTTTGCAACTGAGAACTCTATGAAGAATAAAACTGAGTCTTTGCCGAAATTCTTATTCAAAACTGAAACTGGGTTTATTAACTCCCAAACTGAAGTCGTTGAGATTGGACTGAAACCACTGAAATAAAACGGGCGAATACTAATCGAGTATCGTAACAGAACTGACCTGTAGCTCTAGTTTTCCTTTGCAAAAGGGGACCTGTCATGTATTACACAGAGTAGAATCCATTTTTCTCTTAATCGAGTTACTGCGTGGCTAGTGATGAGTTATAGAAGGCTTGCAGATTTTTAGCAGACTCGGTCCCTTTTCCCACCGTTTTCGGTGTCGACTGTCAGGACCCGTAAAAAACTTCTAGCTAAACACGATCCCTCTCCGCGTTGTAAGTCTTCATTGGATTGACTCAGTTAAATGAGACTGCAATGGATGACTAACTGCATGCACTCGCCTCGAGTAGTTTACTGTTATAATTTGAACAGGCAGCCCATTCTAGACTGACCGAGTTCGCAAGAGATGATCCGATACTGAGACTAGAAATGAGCAGTTAAATGTTTAACCACCGCGGATTAACCCACGTTGAAGGGCGATGATTTGGAGTCTAGAGACGAGTAAGGTCTCGGTCCCATCGACGTATATTCATAATGCAACTGAGCACAGAACCTGCACGCCTGCTCCTTAACGAGTCTTGCGCATAAAGATACCTACACTCTCAGTACGAGGGTATGCCCCGGGTACAGCGCCGTGGCCTTATTAAACCAGAGGATCTGGCGAAACTCGCAAATAATCAGAATTCAGAGAATTTGAGTTTTCAGCGAATTCCCTTATAGAGCATTCACAGGGTCCTGTTAGAACGTGGTCCTTAACTACATGCAACACAATGCAGATGAGTCACCCCGTTGCTTATGTGCAATGCGATTCAGTGTTACCGCGGAGAGCGGTATACTTATCCGCAAGCACTGAAGTTTAACATCCTCTTTGGAACGGTCAAGCACGTCCTTCACTCTGGCAACTCTTAGGATCACTGTTGTTTTCTGGTAGTGTTCAACAGTGATTGCAAACCTTGTACTTTGACCGGTAGTCTAAGGAAACGCTTTCGCACTGCTGAGAACCCATACTCTTGCTTAATCAATGCAAGGTACAAAGGGGCTTAGTCACGTTGATTCTCAATAAACTCAAGTTTCCAGGGGAACACAACACTTGAAAATTTCCTCTCGTCTCTTTGAGTTCCCTCAAACGGAGCAACCTGTCCCTCACAGTACCCTTTCCTCAGTTATTGGTCGGGACGGAAGTTGTGTTGTTCTCTGATATCACTCCGGATACAACTGTACGAGGACACTACTCGATCGTCTTTCAGGGATTAGCCCGCGTTCAATTGACCCTTACTCATATGAACGCCGACGTGACTCCCAAAAAAATAATGTGTGGAACACACTCAAGCACTCCACGCAACAACTCAACCCGTCAAGCACTTGCTATAGACCCGCTATCTTGTACTGAGGCTTTACACACTCAACCCCCGAGAGATTATGAGATTGAGAAGATGACGGAGGCTTAAAGACTAAGATCGTTATCATCACAACCTCTTACAACTAATCTCCACCGAGCAAAAACTTGGCAAAACTTCTTTCCACCCATTAGAGGATATCAGAGGGTAAGAGAGTGAGTAGAAATCTTTGAATATCCCCCCTTTTTCCATAGGCCCCGCCCCTTGACCGGGATGAAAATTCCGCTTAATATAACTCTCCGATTAGTAGACTGGAGCTTGATAGGTGAGTGTAGGGAGTCCGACATTTATCATTAAGCTCGCCAAACTCAACCAAAGTGCTAATTCACAGACTCCCCACCCAGTGAAAGAACCCATGGGTGCCAGCGAAAGGGATATAGTAATCAAGAAAATTGATCAGCGCAAGAGAGGAATCAATTAGAATCAGGTAGCCCTGACATTTCAAAGGTGAACATAAACAAGGGTTAAGGAAGTCAAGGGAGAATGGACTCTTATCTGATTGGCCCATTCACATGCCACTTAGAACAATCATTAAAATCTTCTGACGAAAGTTCGCTCATCGGTCAGAATTTGTCGAGTTGAGAACCTGACGACTTCATATAGCATCTTCTTTTTGTCAACATATGTGCAAATCGAGCACTACTCAATGACCTTGACGCAGACCTTTCCGTCGCTCAGAGCTTAATATTAACTCTATTCGCCGGGGGTTGGAAACCCGTGCCACAACATCAGTGTCATGCATTGGCCACGTGCTTCCATCACATATGGATGATATCTGAATTTGCAGTGACCGGGAAGGAGAAGACTGAGTATCTACCCCATTAATCATCCTGTCTCTCTCCCTCATCATGCGCAGCTAACTCTCCGTAATTGTCATATCCCCGCCGACATTTCGGGCTCACCTCACGAGCAGAAAAGGATGGACACCCTTCAAACACCAGCCTCTCTTGCGCCAAGACAGAGTCCAACCGAGAACCCCCGAGCTGAAGTACACGAGTAAATCTCACTTCGTCATCGAGCACACTGTCCGTCTCCGTCTCTTGAGACAGCCCAAAGAAAGCTTGATCGCGAGATGGTGGCTCCAAGAGATAAGTCGTGTTACTCGCTCGTCGTCTCTGCCTCTTGACTGCAACCACCTTCTTGGTCTCAGTCCCTCCCGTTAATGACCATCCACCAATCGCTCTCTGGCTATGAGACTCTAAATAACTCTTTTCCCTACCCTCGTCAAGGAGCGTGATGGCTAATGAGGACTTGCACACTGTAGGTAGTAGCAGCTAACGAATGACTCTGGGACAGGCGATTAGGGTAGCGACCTTATTTCTCAGTGTTCCTTCATATAAGCACCCTTCTCTCCGGCGACTCGCAGGTCATTTGTGTCGCTCCTCACCGCACACAATATCATGTAATATCTCGACTTGAGAAGGGAGGAAATGTCAATATGAACCTCCCCCAACACACTGCATTAGTCTGATTTCTCTCGCATGTGTCTTCCGCTCTCGTCCATCTCTTTCGTCAGGTAGGGTCCCAAGTGTTCGTGTACTGTTACTTCTTCTTTTAGCTTTAATGGAAGTTTAGTCGTGAATAAATAAAATTACAATTTAGAAGGATTCGTAATATGGGTGTGTGAGAGCTACTTTGGATTCAGAAATGTTTCCTCTCGGCCAGGTTATTACACTCATCAACAAAGTTGGCAGTCTGTAGGAAAACAGGAGCTAGCGTTTGTCGTATAACGCTCGTGATGATGTTTGTTGATGTCAACAGGCTCGCTCACTCCCACAAGCTCAACAAGGAGCACACACTCTGTCTGTGATCGCTCGTGGGAGTGATTGACATCAACGGGTCCAAGCAGTCCCCTCCTTATACACACAATGGCTAACACATAGTCATGTTACACACAGGTTATGCGAAGCGAGCGTGCTCGCGGCCCATTCTGCCCTCCAATAGTGACGACAACAAGAACTTGAAAATCTCCCTCTCTCTCGCGCTCTCTCACGTTCGTTCTCATTGCAAATTAGTCCCCACTCGTTGGTAACTACTTCGCAAAGTCATGTGTCGCTTTGACGCGTGTCGGCCTCTTCTTAGTTCCGCGGACCTGACCTAGCCTCTGGGCCATCCTCTACCGACCCTGCCAATGGGTGCTTCCTTTGGATCTGGTCCAGTCCGTTCCAGGACTGGGTTTTAGCTTCCAGATCACTCTGGTCACTCTCAACTTTTGAGTCACGGTCCAGGTCTTAGTACGGGTCTGACTCACAACTTTGTTTCACTTCTACGTTTTCTTTTTTTATTTTTATTTTCCTTAGCCCCTTTTCCAACTGATCGTGACAGCAACTCCATGATTCCGACCCATAACTCGACTAGAAGGCACTCGGCGCACAATAGAAAACACCACGCTGGTCCTTCTACCTTCACGTTCCTGGGCGAGCCCGGTGGCTACCACGACCACAGGTCGGTAGTGCACTGTTGTACAACAGGGTGCCGAGCCTGCGTGGACCAAAGGAAAGTCTAGTGGCGCACCCTTTTGCTAGGGCAGGCACCAACAGGATCGGTCCGTAACAGGGTATAGCCCAGCACATTAGTGGGCCGTGGAGGTTCGGGAGCTACCCGATGAGCCGTGGGCATCTAAGCAAGGAGTTGGTGCCAGGAATTGGCACAGAGGAGGGCCGGTATAGTGCGCCCTCCGACATGATACCAAACCCCTACTCAGCGTCCCCGCTAGGTCGAAACGCCGCCACTTGATGAGTATAAAGTAGCGTTAGACTCGAGACTTTTCTCGTTCATTCATCATGCGTCATAGTGGACTTTCGTGGTAACTTAATGCTGTCTGCCAACTTTTTCGTCACAGCGTCCTTTTCTCTTCCTTTCATTCCTTTTCTTTTGTCGACCACGCAACACCATTACGCACCTTGCGCGACTGTTTTTTTTCGTTTCTTTTGTAGTATATTCTTTTTGCATTCTCGTACTGCTTGCTACCTCAAATTTCATCGCTGCACACTTTTTCATTTATGCACCATGCCTGAAGCACGCCGCGGACAGGGGAGAGGAAGGGGAGGAAGGGCAGGCAAAGCTCGTGAAGAGCCGCCACCTCGTGCAAGGCGTGAGTACAGCTCAGAGGAGGAGAAAAATGAGGGACGGGGTTATGGTCGATACTCAGACCTTACCTACGCCATCCCCCTTCTAACTAGTTTGAGAGAACTCCATCTTCGAATAAGATGGAGTATTTCCAGAAAAAGTTTGAGGCACGGTACGGCGCGCCAAACAGTTCTTCCCCTCCATACTCACCTAGAGCACCTACTACTCCTTCAGTGAGTAGGGCTTTAGTGTCGGTCACCTCACCCTCTAATCCATGTGCAGTCTCTTCCCCTTCTCATCCAAGTAGCTGCATTTTTTTTTGCGTTTTCTTTCTTCTCCTCTTACTTCAGACTGAATTCATGGTCAGCTTCTTGTATAAGCGTGACTTTCTTTCTGGTTTCTGAGTCAGTGTCTCTCAATTCTAATGCTGATCTAAGAGAGGCCCCTTCCCTCATCTGAGTGAAGACAGACAACTTAGTCAAGGAGCACGAAGTCCCTTTACTGACAAATCTTCGTCAAGTAAAGTTGAACTTCTTTATGTCTGTCCTCATCTGAACTTTCTTCGATGGGCAACTTAGTCAAAAGACACAAAGTTCCTCTGCTGACAACTCTTGATAAAACAGAGTTCAACTTCTTTATACCCATTGAACTTTCTCTTTATCATAGTAACAATACTGATTGCATCTTTTGATGTGCCACAACCATGAGTTCTTTGATCTTGACATTGTATCAATCCTAATTACAATTGCACTTCACAGCTGCTTCCCTCTCTCAGGGACCTGACACTCATGGACCGACTGTAGCTCTGCATCAATGATACCTTAATATCATTAGTTCAGTCACTTGCATAAGTAAGCAATTATTTTGTACGCCGAAACAAATACGAATCATCTGAAAATTCTCTCTTAGTCCCTTGTGTCAAACTGATATGCTGAAAATTAACATACTGAACTCACAATGCAAGAATGATAAGTGTCTGTTAAAAATTAAGTCTAGCAGTCTCACTTGTCTTACTATACTTCTCTGAATTTCTCTGAAACTGTTCTTTTACTAGATGATTGACCTTTCTTTCCTCTCTTTGGGGTCACTGTAGGGATCAGATCAGAGTCTCTAAAGATGAACTTACGAAGTCTTGACCCTGATACCATGTCATGAATCCTGGATCCATCAATCTCTGATATCTTATGGACTTTGTCCTCTTCTTTTTCAATTTCTCAAGGATGTCAAGGGTTCATAATCCATACCTTCGATCAAGCCTGATCTTCTCCATCAACCAGTGTCAATCTCCTTGTCCGGTCCAAGAGAGTACATCACACAGGAAGAAATAAGACACAGTTAGCAACTGTGATTCTCAAGAGAATCGAGACTCAATGAGAATAATAAAATTAATATATAGCTCATAATATTGTCAACAGTTCTCTCGCCCTACTCAAAGCTCAAAGATGATGATAACCCAGGCTCGTCCTAGACACGAAAACCTTTTCATGTCCCCGGCAATGGCGCCATTTTTGTCGCACGTTTTTCTAGTCGGGCTTTTTCGGACGACTAGAAAGTCAACAGACTGTCATGCAGGATTTTGTTGTTGTTGGTTTGCAATAAATAAAAGAAATTAATTAAAACAAATCCCTTCCTGTTTTGTGCGTCCGGCTTCGAGCGAGACCCTTGATTTACCGTCTTCGTCGGTCCCTGGTTTTAGGAATCTTTAATTGTGATTCGGAACAGCAATGATGATGCAAGTAATAAATTGAAATCAAACTGAATATGTCATGTATATGCCAAGTTTGCCAATTTAGAGGTTGAGAACCGTGACATGATCAGCTAAGAACACAATCATCAAGCAATGTCAGAGAAGATAATTAAGACTGACTGACTCAAGGCGGTGACAAGATAAATGAGGGAAAAGTGAGGGCTCATATCATCTCAAGAGTACAATGATAAGGACATGGTCAGTGCTAGGTGTCTGTGCCCTCTCTCCCCTCCCACTCTCGACTTCAATCTCAATCTCGTTCTCTCAGAGCATCTGACACCACGTCCAAGTACATCTCGAGAAGCTATGCTCGGTATGTACCGGATGACTGTACTCGAATCTTGAGTATGCTCTTCTCAATATATCTGTCATGCCCAATAAGCTTTTGCCTGAATCTGCTGTACTCAGATGCTCGTTGATTTTGAAGTTGCTCACTTATCATTTCATCTGTCTTGCTGAGCATTGATGTCACCAAGAGCACTTACTATGACATAACTGTTGCTGCTGTCACCAAGACTGCCTGTTGTGACCAGCATCGTCTCTGCTACCGCCGGAACGATTCGTTATGACCGTCGTTGTCGTTGCTACCACCGGGACCTCTCGCTATGGCCATCACTGCCGCTGCTGTCACCGGAATTGTCCGTTGTGATTAGGGTTATGTCCCTTGAGAATGAGACCTACTAAGAGCAAAATGAGATCATCGATAGAGTTCCACCCACTGAGACTGCGAATTGAACTCACTTGAATCAGGATCACTGAGACCGAACAAAGAAGTGAGTTGATGTTTTCCTTAAAAGCCGCACTTAAATCTGAAATCAGGTCTAAACTGAACTTGTTGAAAATAGGCTGACTTCACTGAGTCCAAAGTGAGTTTGCTAAAATTGATCTGATTTCTCTGAATCTGAAATGAACTCACTAATACGGATCTGATCTCTTTGAATCTGAAATGAACTCACTAAAACTGATCTCATCTCTTTGACTTTGAAATGAATCCACTAAGACTGATCTGATCTCTTTGAATTTGAAATGAATTCATTGAAACTGGTCTGATCTCTTCGAATCTGTAATGAATTCACGGAAACTGAGTTGATCTCATTGAATCTGGAATGAATTCACTAGAAACTGATCCGAGTCCACTTATGCTGCACTAAGAATTGAACTGAAACTTTCTTTGGGAACTGCACTTGGGTCTCAACTCATAATTGAATTAAGTATGCTATCCGAATCGCATTCGGATCTGAATAGAATTGAGCTGAACTGAATTTGTTTGTAATTGGAAACTAGATTCTGAAGTAAACTGTGACTGAATGATATATTGAGAGGATTACTAGTTTGCAACTTAGAACTCATTGAAGAATGAAACTGAGTCTTTGCCGATATTCTTACTGAAAACTAAAACTGGGTTTATTAACTTCCAAACTGAAGTTGCTGAGATTGGAATGAAACCAGTGAAATAAAACGGGCGAATATCAACCAGGTACCGTAACAGAACTGACTTGTAGCTCTGGTTTTCCTTTGCAAAAGTGAACCTGTCATGTATTACGCAGAGTAGAATCCATTTTTCTCTTAATCGGGTTACTGCATGGCTAGTGACGAGTTATAAAAGGCTTGCAAATTTTTAGCAGACTCAGTTTTCTTTTCCACCGTTTTCGGAGTAGCCTGTCACGACCCGTAGAAAACCTCTGGCTAAACACGATCCCTCTCTGCGTTGTAAGTTTCCATAGGATTGACTTAGTTGAATAAGACTGCAAGGGATGACTGACTACATGCACTCGTCTCGAGTAGTTTACTGTTATAATTTGAACAGGCAGCTCGTTCTAGACTGACTGAGTTCGCAAGAGATGATCCGATAATGAGACTAGAAGTGAGCAATTAAACGTTTAACCACCACAGATTAACCCACATTGAAGGGCGGTGATTTGGAGTCCAAAGAGGAGTAAGGTTTCGGTCCCATCGACGTAGATTTGTAATGCAACTGAGGACAGAACCTGCACGCCTGCTCCTTATGAGGGTATGCCCTGGGTGCAGCGTCCTGGCCTTATTAAACCAGAGGATCTGGCCAAACTCGCAAGTAATCAGAATTCAGATAATTTGAGTTTTCGGCTAATTCCTTTATAGAGCATTCACAGGGGCGTGTTAGAACGTGGTCCTTAACTACATGCAGCACAATGCAGATGAGTCACCCCGTTGCTTATGTGCAATGTGATCCAGTGTTACCACGGAGAGCGGTATACTAATGTCCGCAAGCACTGAAGTTTAACTTCCTCCTTGGAACGGTCAAACACGTCCTTCACTCAGGCAACGCTTAGTATCACTGTTACTGTTGTGTTCTGGTAGTATTCAACAGTGATTGCAGACCTTGTAGTCTAAGGAAATGCTTTCGCACTGCTGAGAACTCATCCTCTTGCGTAATCAGTGCAAGGTACAAAGGGGCTTAGTCACGTTGATTCTCAATAAACTCAAGTGTCCAGGGGAACACAACACTTGAAAATTTCCTCTTGTCTCTTTCAGTTTCCTCGAACGGAGCATCTAGTCCCTCGCAGTACCTTGTCCTCAGTTATTGGTGGGGACGGAAGTTGTGTTGTTCTCCTATATCACTCCGGATACAGTTGTACGAGGACACTACTCGATCATCTTTCAGGGATTAGCCTGCGTTCATTTGACCCTTACTCATATGAACGCCGATGTGACTCCCAAAAAAACAATGTGTGGAACACACTCAAGCACTCCATGCAACAACTCGACCCGTCCGACACTTGCTCTAAACCTGCTATCTTGTACCGAGGCTCTACACACTCAACCCTCGAGAGATTATATGATTGAGAAGATGAACGAGGCTTAAAGACTAATTGTGGCCCGATCGTTATCATCACAACCTCTTACAACTAATCTTCACCGAGCAAAAACTTGGCAAAAAGATATATGGTTCCCCTCAACCTCAACTTCTTTTCACCCATTAGAGAATATCAGAGGGTAAGAGAGTGAGTAGAAATTTTTGAATATCCTCCTTTTTTTCATAGGCCCCGCCCCTTAACCAGGATGAAAAGTCCGCTTAATATAACTCTCCAATTAGTAGGCTGGAGCTTGATAGGTGAGTGTAGGGAGTCCGAGATTTACCATTAAGCTCGCCAAACTCAACCAGAGTGCTAATTCACAGACTCCCCACCCAGTGAAAGAAGCCATGGGTGCCAACAAAAAGGATATAGTAATCAAGAAAACTGATCACCGCAGGAAAGGAACCAATTATAATCAGGTAGCCCTTACATCTCAAAGGTGAGCATACACAAGGGTTAAGCAAGTCAAGAGAGAATGGACACTTATCTGATTGGCCCATTCACATGCCACTTAGAACAATCATTAAAAGCTTCTGATGAAAGTTCGCTCATCGGTCAGAACCCGTTCAACTGAGAACCTGGTGACGTGATATAGCATCTTCGTTCTGTCAACATATGCACAAATCGAGCACTACTTAATGACCTTAACCCAGACCTGTCCGTCACTCAGAGCTTAATATTAACTCTATTCGCCACGGGTTAGAAACCCGTGCCACGACATCAGAGTCATGCATTGGTCGCCCGCTTTCATCACATATGGGTGATATCTGAACTTGCAGTGACCGGGAAGGAGAAGACTGAGTATCTACCCCATTAATCATTCTGTCTCTCTCCCTCATCATGCGCAGCTAACTCGCCGTCATTGTTTTAGCCCCGCCGATATTTCGGGCTCGCCTCACAAGCAGTAAAGGATGGACACCCTTCAAAGCCCCGAGCTTGCGTAAATCCGGCTTTGTCACCGAGAACACTATCCGTCTTCGTCTTTTGAGACAGCCCAAAGAAAGCTTCATCGTGAGATGGTGGCTCCAAGAGATAAGTTGTGTTACTCGCTCGTCGTCTCTGCCTCTTGATTGCAACCACCTTCTTGGTCTCAGTCCCTCCGGTTAATGACCATCCACCAATCGCTCTCTGGCTATGAGACTTTGAATAACTCTCCTCCCTACCCTCGTCAAGGAGCGTGATGGCTGACGAGGACTTGCACACTGAAGGTAGTAGCAGCTAACGAATGACTCTGGGACAAGCGATCAGGGTAGCGACTCCATTTCTCAGTGTTCCTTCATGTAAGCATCCTTCTATTCGGCGACTCGCAGGTCATCCGTGCCGCTCCTCACGCAATAGAATGTAATGTCTCGACTTGAGAAAGGAGGAGATGTCAACAAGAACCTCCCCCAGCACACTGCATTAGTCTGACTTTTCTCGCGTGTGTCTCCCGCTCTCGTCCATCTCTTTCGTCAGGTAGGATCCCAAGTGTTCGTGTACTCCATCAGTACCCTTGCTCTCTTATGCCCAGCCTCTCGGCCAGGTTATAACACTCATCAAAAAAGGTGATAGTCTGTAGGAAAACAGGAGCTAGCGTTTGTGGTATAACGCTCGTGACTGATGTTTGTTGATGTCAACAGGCTCGCTCACTCCCACAAGCTCAACAAGGAGCACACACTCTGTCTGTGATCGCTAGTGGGAGTGATTGACATTAGCGGGTCCTCGCGGTCCCCTTCTTATACACACAATGGCTAACACATAGTCATGTTACACGCAGGTTATGCGAAGCAAGCGTGCATGATCTCTCTAGTCCGCCTGTTCTGCCCGCCAATAGTGACGACAACAAGAACTTGAAAATCTCCCTCTCTCGCGCTCGTTCTCACTGCAAATTAGTCCCCACTCGTCCGTAACTGCTTTGCGAAGTCGTGTGTCGCTTTGAAGTGTGTCGGCCTCTTCTTAGTTCCGCGGATCCGAGCTAGCCTCTGGGCCATCCTCTACCAACCCTGCCAATGGGTGTTTCCTTTGGATCTGGTCCAGTCCATTCCAGGACTGGGTTTCAGCTTCCAGATCACTCTGGTCATTCTCCGCTTCTGAGTCACGGTCCAAGTCTTAGTACGGGTCTGACTCACAACTTTGTTTCACTTCTACATTTGCTCTTTTTATTTTTCTTTTCCTTGGCCCCTTTTCCAACTAATCGTGACAGCAGCTCCATGATTCCGACCCATAACTCGACTAGAAGGCACTCAGCGTACAATAGAAAACACCACGCCGGTTCTTCTACCTTCACGTCCCTGGGCGAGCCTGGCGGCTACCACGACCACAGGCCGGTAGTGCTCTGCTGTAGAGCAGGGTGCCGAGCCTGCGTGGACCAAGGGAAAGTCCAGTGGCGCACCCTTTTGCTAGGGCAGACACCAACAAGATTGGTCCGTAACAGGGTATAGCCCAGCACATTAGTGGGTCGTGGAGGTTCGGGAGCTACCCGACGAGCCGCAGGCATCTAAGCAAGGAGTTGGTGCCAGGTATTGGCACAGAGGAGGGCCGGTACACCACGCTGTCGAGCGCATCGGTCCCGCACGGGGACCCTCCCGGCCGCGTTACGCAGGATTATGCAGGACTTGTCGCGGAGAGCGTTTGCCGCTCCGACCGAGTGCGCCAGCCGTACCTCTCGCGAGCCCCTACGACAGGACAGGGTCACGCGAGGCACCGCTTACCTCCACCTGCGGGAGCTGTCACCATCCCTTATGTGGGCGGATTCCCGCCGAGCTACTGAACCACATGCGAAGGCTTTTCGTATGCAATTGCATAGGTGGCCCTGCCGAGGGCGTTTCTCGTTCGCTGTAGCATAGGGGTTACGTGCGGTCGAACGCCCAAAAATCGAACCCGCACACGAATCGACGTACTGGGGGCTGAGGTCCCAAACGCGATTCGGCGCCGGTCGACTAGGACACATCACACACACCATGCGTTACACCACGATACTCACATTTACCCATACATAACATATGGAAAAACACAAAACAAACACAACATCACAACAGTACTAGTCCCTTCAGTATCCGGCCCATAACGTTATGCCGCGAGACTCGGATAGGTATCGCGCGCTGATTTTTCGTATAAGAGGCGTGCGCGCATGGCCTCCTTGTATCGACCAGCCATGTGGGCATTCGCAAGTACTCACGCTGATGGGTTACTATGTGGTACTCGTAGCCTCGTGACCCTTTATAATCTCGAGGGTCGCGTTCGACACTCAAGTGTCGGCTGACAGGCGCTTTGAGGGGTAATCTGTTGACGCCAGACAACCGCCATGTGCGGCGGAAGACCACACCCTCTTCTGCACCCTGTGCAGAGGGGTTGAGTAGACAGCTTTAAGCTGTCGTGGCGTTGTTTGTCGTGTTTGCTTTGTGAGTGTTTCCGTGTGTTATGCGTGGTAAGTGTGAGAGTTGTGGCGTAACGCGTGTGTGAGTAATGCGTCCTAGTCGACCGGCGTCGAGTCGCGTTTGGGACTTCAGCCCCCCAGTACGGCGGTTCACGTACGGGTTCGATTTTTGGGCGCTCGACTGCGCGTAACCCCCTATGCTACAGCGAATAAGAAACGCCCTCGCCTGGGCCACCTCTGCAATTGCATACGAAAAGTTTTCGCATGTGGTTTAGTAGCTCAGCAGGGATACGCCCACCTAAGGGATCGTCACAACTTCCGCATGTGGAGGTAAGCGGTGCCTCGCGTGACTCTGTCCTGTCATAGGGGCTCGCGAGAGGTATGGCTGGCACACTCGTCCAGAGCGGCAAACGCTCTCCGCGACAAGTCCTGCATAATCCTGCGTGACGCGGCCGGGAGGGTCCCCGTGCGAGACCGATGCGCTCGACAACGCTCTCCGACATAATACCAAAACCCTACCCAGCGTCCCTGCTGGGTCGAAACGCCGCCACTTGATGAGTATAAAGTAGCGTTAGACTCAAGATTTTTATCGTTCATTCATCATGCGTCATACTGGGCTTTCGTGGTAACTTTGCGCTGTCTGCCAACTTTTTCATCACAGCGTTCTTTTCTCTTCCTTTCATTCCTTTTCTTTTGTCGACTACGCAACAGCATTACGCACCTTGCGCGACTGTTTTTTTTGTTTCTTTTGTAGTATATTCTCTTTACATTCTCATACTGCTTGCTACCTCAGTTTTCACCGCTGCACACTTTTTCATTTCTGCACCATGCCTGAAGCACGTCGCGGACAGGGTAGAGGAAGGGGAGGAAGGGCAGGCAAAGCTCGTGAAGAGCCGCCACCTCGTGCAAGGTGTGAGTACAGCTCGGAGGAGGAGAAAGATGAGGGACGGGGTTATGGTTGATACTCTAGACCTTACCTACACCATCCCCCTTCTAACTGGTTTGAGAGAACTCCATCTCCGAATAAGATGGAATATTTTCAGAAAACGTTTGAGGCACGCTACGGCGGGGTGAACAGTTCTTCCCCTCCATACTAACCTAGAGCTCCTACTACTCCTGCAGTGAGTAGGGCTTGAGTGCCGGTCACCTCACCCTCTAATCCCTGTGCAGTCTCTTCCCCTTCTCATCCCAGTAGCTGCATTCTTTTCTGCATTTTCTTTCTTCTCCTCTTACTTCAGATTGAATTCATGACCAACTTCTATATTTTGTATAAGCGTGACTTTCTTTCTGTTTTTTGAGTCAGTGTCTCTCAATTCTGCTGTCCATTTCTCACTTCACGTTTTTACTTCATGGCGTTCATGACTTAAGAGTTTGAATACTTCAAGGCCGGGGATGCAGGTTTCTCGTGAACCCGGCCGCTCGTCGGCCACAAAACAAATTTAAGAAGGTTTTCTCATTCGTTGTTGACTTGACTTACCGTTGAACTCTTTTAGCAAGGAAGGTTACCTTGTACCTTGTTCTGACTGTTGTGTTAGGGATGTTGTCCAAGTGACGATAACACTCACCCAGTCTGCCATGTCGGAGATAGAGTATACCAAACCTTTTTTTCCGTTCTCCGGTCTGAGTGAGACGCTGCCTCAACTTCTCAAACATCTGAAGGCGATACCAAACCCCGTTTTTTTCTCTGGTATGAGTGAGGCGTTTCCTCAACTTCTCATACAGGAAAAGGGATACCAAACCCTTTTTTCTTTTCTCTTGTCTGAGAATTTCAAGTGAACCTGCATGAAACCTGCAAAACAACAACTTCCACAGACAACAGATCGCAGCCCCAGCAAGCAGACCCTTTGACAACCAGCAGTCAGGCAGTAGCAAATTAAAATAAAACCCATAAATAAAATAATAAATAATAAAATAATAAAATAACAAGTTTCTTCACACATAAGAGTTATTGATTGCCTTGTTTTTGGCCCACCACTGGTAAGGAATGACAGACCTTTCGTTAGTTTAAAATATCTTATTTGGCCCGCCTCAGGCCAAGACCAGTCAGACCATTTGACTTGGCGGCCCCTTTGACTTGCCTTCAGGTCAGAACCAGCATACCCACAACTCGAGTATGGTAGCCCTTTAGCACTCTCGCCAGGACACCCAGACTACAGCGGGTCTGGTCACCCTATGACAGTAGACCTCCCGTTAGTCAAACTGTTCCATACCCGGATTTGACCACTGCGGTCGGGGACCGGCTCACCCACCAGTTTTTGGCCTAGGGCGCTGGCTGCCCCGCCTAGACTTTTAAACGTGGGACCCGGTCTAACCACAGTTTCAGGCTTTGGGAAACCTCAATGGATTGCATCCTCTGACTGCGGTAGGGTTCCAACAGACGCTTTTCGACCTCACAGGCCAGAACCCCGGAGTCTTAGCCTCAGTCGACTACGGAATTCGGCACTCGCGTCGGGGACCTGCTGACCCCACCAGACTGCAATGTACTGCAGTAAGGGTCTGACTAGCCCCGACAATCAATGCATCTTTAGGTTAGAAAAGAAAATCTCAGGCACAGACAATCAGGCAAACATGTCATAACCCACAAGCAGACTGCCCATGCCCCAAATAACAGGACAAACATTTTTTCAAGAGACGTCATTTTAGTCTCAAGATGCACTGAACAGCAACATGATAACCAATATCAAGCCCTTGTAGGAGACCTCCCTTCAGTCTCTAAAAGGATGCTTAGTGCTGGCCCCATAGAGGTCCCTTTACACATGGCAATTTTTTCAAGAGACCTCCCGTCAGCCTCAAGGAAATACCGAAATATTGATCTAAGAGAGGTCACTTCCCTCATCTGAGTGAAGACAGGCAACTTAGTCAAGAAACACGAAGTCCCTTTACTGACAAATCTTCGTCAAGTAAAGTTGAACTTCTTTATGTCTGTCCTCATCTGAACTTTCTTGGATGGGCAAGTTAGTCAAACGACACAAAGTTCCTCTGCTGACAACTCTTGATCAAATAGAGTTGAACTTCTTTATGCCCATAGAAATTTCTTTTTATCATAGAAACGATACTGATTACATCTTTTGATGTGCCACAGCCATGAGTTCTTTGATCTTGACACTGTATCAATACTACTTACAATTGCACTTCACAGTTGCTTCCCTCTCTCAGGGACCCGACATTCATGGACCGACTGTAGCTCTTCATCAATGATACCTTAACATCATTAGTTCGGTCACTTGCATAAGTAAGCAATTATTTCGCACGCCGAAACAAATACGAATCATTTGAAAATTCTTTCTTAGTCCCTTGTGTCAAATTGATATGCTAAAAATTAACATATTGAACTCACGATGCAAGAATGATAAGTGTCTGCTAAAAAGTAAATCTTACAGTCTCACTTATCTTGCTATACTTCTCTTTGTTTCTCTGAAAGTGTTCTCTTACTGGATGATTGACCTTTCTTTCCTCTCTTTGCGGTCACTGTGGGGATCAGATCAGGGTCTCTAAAGATGAACTTACGAAGTCTTGACCCTGATACCATGTCATGAATCATGGATCCATAAATCTCTGATATCTTATGGACTTTGTCCTCTTCTTTCTCAATTTATCAAGGATGTCAAGGGTTTATAAGCCATACCTTCGATCAAGCCTGATCTTCTCCATCAACCAGTGTCAATCTCCTTCTCCAGTCCAAGAGAGTACCTTACACAGGAAGAAATAAGACACAGTTAACAACTGTGATTCTCAAGAGAATCGAGACTCAATGAGAATAATAAAATTAATATATAGCTCATAATATTGCCAACAGTTCTCACGCCCTAGTCAAAGCTCAAAGATGATGATAACCCAGGCTCGTCCTAGACACGAAAATTTTTTCATGCCTCCGGAAATGGCGCCATTTTTGTCGCACGTTTTTTTAGTCGGGCTTTTTCGGATGACCAGAAAGTCAACAGACTGTCACGCAGGATTTTGTTGTTGTTGGTTTGCAATAAATAAAAGAAATTAATTAAAACAAATCCCTTCCTGTTTTGTGCGTCCGGCTTCGAGCGAGACCCTTGATTTACCGTCTTCGTCGGTCCCTGGTTTTAGGAATCTTTAATTGTGATTCGGAACAGCAATGATGATGCAAGTAATAAATTGAAATCAAACTGAATATGTCATGTATATGCCAAGTTTGCCAATTTAGAGGTTGAGAACCGTGACATGATCAGCTAAGAACACAATCATCAAGCAATGTCAGAGAAGATAATCAAGACTGACTGACTCAAGGCGGTGACAAGATAAATGAGGGAAAAGTGAGGGCTCATATCATCTGAAGAGTACAATGATAAGGACATGGTCAGTGCTAGGTGTCTGTGCCCTCTCTCCCCTCCCACTCTCGACTTCAATCTCGTTCTCTCAGACCATCCGACACCACGTCCAAATACATCTTGAAAAACTCTGCTCGGTATATATCTGATGATTGTACTCGAATCTTGCGTATGCTCCTCTCAATATATCTAGCATGCCCAATAAGCTTTTGCCTGAATCTGCTGTACTCAAATGCTCGCTGAATTTGAAGCTGCTCACTTATCATCTGATCAGTCTTGCTGAGCACTGATGTCACCAAGAGCACTTACTATGACATAATTGTTGTTGTTGTCACCAAGACTGCTTGTTGTGACCAGCATCGTCGCTGCTATCGCCGGAACTATCCGTTGTGACCACCATTGTCGTTGCTACCACCGGGACCTCCCGCTGTGGCCAGCACTGTCGCGATTGTCACCGGAACTGTCCGCTGTGAGCAGCGTCGTCGCTGCTACCCCTGGAACTATCCTCTGTGACCACCGTTGTTGCTGCTACCACCGGGACCTCCCGCTATGGTTAGCACTGCCGCTACTGTCACCAGAGGCAACCGTTAGGTTGCGGTTAACCCCAGGCGCGTTAGCGTCTATAAATTCTCAATGTCGAGCTACTGTGACCAGCGTTATGTCCCCTGAGAATGAGACCTATTGAGATCAAACTGAGATCATTGATAGAGTTCCACTTAATCAAAACTCAGCGAGACTGCGAATTGAACTCACTGGAATCGGGATCACTAAGACCGAACTGAGAACTGAGTTGATGCTTTCCTTGAAAGCCGCACTTAAATATGAAATCAAGTCTAAACTGAACTTGTTGAAAACTATGCGGACTTCACTAAGTTCAAATTGAGTTTGCTGAAATTGATCTGATTTCTCTGAATATGAAATGAACTCACTAATACTGATCTGATCTCTTTGAATCTGAAATAAACTAACTAAAACTGATCTCATTTCTTTGAATTTGAAATGAATCCACTAAGACTGATCTGATCTCTTTGAATTTGAAATGAATTCACTAAGACTGATCTGATCTTTTTGAATCTGTAATGAATTCACTGAAACTGATCTAATCTTTTTGAATCTGGAATGAATTTACTGAAACTGATCCGAGTCCACTGATGCTGCACTGAAAATTGAACTGAAACTTTTTTTGGGAACTGCACTTGGGTCTGAACTTATAATTGAACTAAGTATGCTATGCAAATCGCACTCGGATCTGAATAAAATTGAACTGAACTGAACTTGTTTGTAATTGGAAACTGGATTATGAACTAAACTGTGACTGCATGTCA
This sequence comes from Chara braunii, assembly GCA_003427395.1. NCBI lineage: Eukaryota > Viridiplantae > Streptophyta > Charophyceae > Charales > Characeae > Chara > Chara braunii. The sequence continues at coordinate 709,524 of BFEA01000083.1, forward strand.
TATTGAGATGATTGCTGGTTTGCAACTGAGAACTCACTGAAGAATGAAACCGAGTTTTTGCCGAAATTCTTACTGAAAACTAAAACTGGGTTTATTAACTCACAAACTGAAGTTGCTGAGATTGGACTGAAACCACTTAAATGAAACGGGTGAATACTCACCAGGTACTGTAATAGAACGAACATGTAGCTCTGGTTTTCCTTTGCAAAAGTGGACCTGTCATGTAGGGTAGAATCCATTTTTCTCTTAATCGGGTTACTTCATGGCTAGTGACGAGTTATAAAAGGCCTGCAAATTTTTAGCAGACTCAGTCCCTTTTTCCACCGTTTTCGGTGTCGACTGTCAGGACCCGTAAAAAACCTCTAGCTAAACACGATCCCTCTCCGCGTTGTAAGTCTTCATTGGATTGACTCAATTAAATGAGACTGCAATGGATGACTAACTGCATGCACTCGTCTCGAGTAGTTTACTGTTATAATTTGAACAGGCAGCCCATTCTAGACTGACTAAGTTCGCAAGAGATGATCCGATACTGAGACTAGAAGTGAGCAGTTAAATGTTTAACCACTGCGGATTAACCCACATTGAAGGGCGATGATTTGGAGTCCAGAGACGAGTAAGGTCTCGGTCCCATCGACGTAGATTCATAATGCAACTGACCACAGAACCTGCACGCCTGCTCCTTACGAGTTTTGCGCATAAAGATACCTACACTCTTTGTACGGGGGTATGCCCCGGGTACAGCGTCCTGGCCTTATTAAACCAGAGGATCTGACCAAACTCGCAAGTAATCAGAATTCAGATAATTTGAGTTTTCGGCTAATTCCCTTATAGAGCATTCACAGGGTCCTGTTAGAACGTGGTCCTTAATTACATGCAGCACAGTGCAGATGAGTCACCTCGTTGCTTATGTGCAATGTGATCCAGTGTTACCGCGGAGAGCGTTATACTAATGTCCGCAAGCACTTAAGATAAACTTCCTCTTTGGAACGGTCAAGCACGTCCTTCACTCAGGCAATAGTGATTGCTGACCTTGTACTTTGACCGGTAGTCTAAGAAAACGCTTTCGCACTGCTGAGAACCCATCCTCTTGCTTAATTAGTGCAAGGTAGAAAGGGGCTTAGTCACGTTGATTCTCAATAAACTCAAGTTTCCAGGGGAACACAACACTTGAAAATTTCCTCTTGTCTCTTTCAGTTCCCTCGAATGGAGCAACCTGTCCCTCGCAGTACCCTTTCCTCAGTTATTGGTGGGGACGAAAGTTGTGATGTTCTTTGATATCACTCCGGATACAGTTGTACGAGGACACTACTCGATCGTCTTTCAGGGATTAGCCCGCGTTCAATTGACCCTTACTCATATGAACGCCGGCGTGACTCCCAAAAAAACAATGTGTGGAACACACTCAAGCACTCCATGCAACAACTCAACCCGTCCGACACTTTCTCTAAACCTGCTATCTTGTACCGAGGCTCTGCACACTCAACCCTCGAGAGATTATGAGATTGAGAAGATAACCGAGGCTTAAAGACTAATTGTGGCCCGATCGTTATCATCACAACCTCTTACAACTAATGTCCACCGAGCAAAAACTTGGAAAAAGATATATGGTTCCCTTAAACCTCAACTTCTTTCCACCCATTAGAGGATATCAGAGGGTAAGAGAGTGAGTGAGTAGAAATCTTTGAAGATCCCCCCTTTTTCCATAGGCCCCGCCCCTTGACAAGGATGAAAAGTCCGCTTAATATAACTCTCCGATTAGTAGGTTGGAGCTTGATAGGTGAGTGTAGAGAGTCCGACATTTACCATTAAGCTCGCCAAACTTGACCAGAGGCTAATTCACAGACTCCCCACCCAGTGAAAGAAGCCATGGGTGCCAGCAAAAGGGATACAGTAATCAAGAAAACTGATCACCGCAAGAAAGGAACCAATTAGAATTAGGTAGCCCTTACATCTCAAAGGTGAGCATACACAAGGGTTACGCAAGTCAAGGGAGAATGGGCTCTTATCTGATTGGCCCATTCACATGCCACTTAGATTAATCATTAAAAGCTTCTGACGAAAGTTCACTCATCGGTCAGAACCCGTCGAGCTAAGAACCTCGTGACTTCATATATCTTTCTGTCAACATATGCGCAAATCGAGCACTACTCAATGACCTTGACCTTGACCTGTCCGTCGCTCAGAGCTTAGTATTAACTTTATTCGCCGCGGGTTGGAAACCCGTGCCACGACATCAGTGCCATGCATTGGCCACCCGCTTTCATCACATATGGGTGATATATGAACTTGCAGTGACCGGGAAGGAGAAGACTGAGTATCTACCCCATTAATCATCCTGTCTCTCTCCCTCATCATGCGCAGCTAACTTGCCGTCATTGTGCTAGCCCCGCCGACATTTCGTGCTCACCTCATGAGCAGTAAAGGATGGACACCCTTTAAACACCATCCTTTCTTGCGCCAAGATAGAGTCCAACCAAGAACCCCCGAGCTCGCGTAAATCCGACTTCGTCACCGAGGACACTGTCCGTCTTCGTCTCTTGAGACAACCCAAAGAAAGCTTGATCGCGAGATGGTGGCTCCAGGAGATAAGTCGTGTTACTCGCTCGTCGTCTCTGCCTCCCTACCCTCGTCGGTCCCTCCCGTTAATGACCATCCACCAATCGCTCTCTGGCTATGAGACTCTGAATAGCTCTCCTCCCTACCCTCGTCAAGGAGCGTGATGGCTGATGAGGACTTGCACATTGAAGGTAGTAGCAGCTAACGAATGACTCTAGGACAAGCTATTAGGGTAGCGATCCCATTTCTCAGTGTTCCTTCATGTAAGCACCCTTCTCTTCGGCGACTCGCAGGTCATCCGCGCCGCTCCTCACCGCACGCAATAGAATGTAATGTCTCGACTTGAGAAGGGAGGAGATGTCAACAAGAACCTTCCCCAGCACACTGCTTTAGTCTGACTTCTCTCGCGTGTGTCTCCCGCTCTCATCCATCTCTTTCGTCAGGTAGGGTCCCAAGTGTTCGTGTACTCCATCAATACCCTTGCTCTCTTATGCCTAGCCTCTCGGCCAGGTTATAACACTCATCAACAAAGGTGATAGTCTGTAGGAAAACAGGAGCTAGCGTGTGTGGTATAACGCTCGTGACTGATGTTTGTTGATGTCAACAAGCTCGCTCACTCCCACAAGCTCAACAAGGAGCACACACTCTGTTTGTGATCGTTAGTGGGAGTGATTGACATCAACGGGTCCTCGCGGTCCCCTCCTTATATACACAATGGCCACTAACACATAGTCACGTTACACGCAGGTTATGCGAAGCGAGCGTGCATTATCTCTCTAGTCCGCCCGTTCTGCCGCCAATAGTGACGACAACAAGAACTTGAAAATCTCCCTCTCTCTCGCGCTCTCTCACACTCGTTCTCACTGTAAATTAGTCCCCACTTGTCCGTAACTGCTTCGCGAAGTCGTGTGTCGCTTTGACGCGTGTCGGCCTCTTCTTAGTTCCGCGGACCCGAGCTAGCCTTTGGGCCATCCTCTACCGACCCTGCCAATGGGTGCTTCCTTTGGATCTGGTCCAGTCCGTTCCAGGACTGGGTTTTAGCTTCCAGATCACTCTGGCCACTCTCCGCTTCTGAGTCACGGTCCAGGTCTTAGTACGGGTCTGACTCACAACTTTGTTTCACTTCTACGTTTTTTCTTTTTCTTTTTCTTTTCCTGAACCCTTTTTCCAACTGATCGTGACAACAGCTCAATGATTCTGACCCATAACTCGACTAGCAGGCACTCGGCGCGCAATAGAAAACACCGCGCCGGTCCTTCTACCTTCACGTTCCTGGGCGAACCCGTCGGCTACCACGGCCACAGGCCGGTGGTGCGGCGCTGTACAGCAGGGTGCCGAGCCTGCGTGGACCAAAGAAAAGTCCAGTGGCGCACCCTTTTGCTAGGGCAGGCACCAACAGGATCGGTCCGTAACAAGGTATAGCCCAACACACTAGTGGGCCGTGGAGGTTCGGGAGCTACCCGGCGAGCTGCGGGCATCTGGGCAAGGAGTTGGTGCCAGGTATTGGCACAGAGGAGGACCGGTACACCACGCCCTCCGGCAACGGTCACCATGCCAACCCAGCGGGAGTAGAGCACGCATGCTTTGCTGCTTTGTCCTTGTCTGCTTGCTGCACTCATTGAAGGGGTACTGAAGGGCACGCCAGCCCTATGGGAGAGATGAGTACCGGGCGTCTATAAATAAACATCAGCTGGGGAAACCATTGGCTGTGATCGTCGTCCTGCTGGGACGTAAAATAATTTCTGATGACACTTGGGGGCGGTCGTTAAATTGCCTCTGGATCAGCCAATTGGTGTACGGCTCGCTGCACGCGAGGATAAACACGGTGCAGGGTTGGCCAGCTCAGCAGATACTCGGGGCACAGGGGCGGGTCGTGTGCACACCTTTAGTCACGCACGCTAAACTGGATTGCTCAGGGACGCTGACGTCAAGTGACAATTAGGGGGAATTGGGGAAGGGGTAGATTCCAGGTGATAAGTTGGAGTAAGATCCCATGTTGCAAACAGACCCAACAAATGATGTTATTTTTATTTTGATTAGTTAGATGTATTGCCATTGACATCTGACAGACAACATAGTTTAGAACTGATTCTGTTCATTGTGTTTTCTGTTTGCGAGCTAGTCAAAGTAGAATAGTATTATTTGTAGGAATCTGAACTTACCTGCTGCCTGTTGGACTCAAACGTTTAGTCTCTAATACAGCCGTCGATTATTCATATCGGTCTGTACATGTCGTTGCGGTAGGCATCCATTGCGTGCCCTAGTGTAGACGGTGTGCAGTTCTGTAGCATATGAGTGATAGGGACACCACTAGTGAGGACGACCGGATCTTGCGATGGGCTAGACGTCTGATAGCCCACTTGGCCTCAGGACCAGAGGGCGGCAAATATCTGTTCCGCCAACTTAGGGAGAGGCGGCAACAGCAGAGGAGAGCTAGAGCAGCAGAGGCTAGCAGGGAGCTCATAAGCGAAGCCACAACTTCGGAAGCCATGGCCACTTCTGCACAACAGACTTCTCGGGCTGGTAGTTCAGGATCTGTAGGGTCAACGGTTGCGCAGACCCAGAGTCAGTCGGCTGGACCTGCGGCAAGCCAGTTAGTGGTGTTGTCACCCGAAAAGATCGTAATACAGCAGGTTGCCCTGCAAGAGGCACAACTACAAAAGGCTTTAGGAGAGATTAAGGCAGAAAAAGAAAGAATGATTAGAAGAAGAGCCAAGTTGCAGCGGCGACAAGCGGACATTAGTGAGTTAGAGGAGATGGACCCAGTTCAGGATCCTCCTCGTTGTAGTCAACGATTCCAAATATTCAATGTCATGACAATTGAATTACAACTTTGGTTTCCTGCTGATTGCCCTGAATCTTGGATTGTTCCTCGGTGTGAGAATTCGGAGGACCAAGATTCATAGGGGTTCCCAGCAAATACTGGGAACCCCTATGAATCTTGGTCCTCCGAATTAGTAAAATCGAACGGGTTTTTTGTAACTGTGAATCCAAAGGCCTAGGAAAGAGTCAACTCCATACCGTACATTTTCGGTCACATCCACTCCGGGATCCAAGGGAGTTGTTCTTTCAGGCTGAGTAAAGTAAAACCTGCTTAGGCTAAGCAGATACCTAGACCCCTTCCCTACTGGCGAAGTAGCCAGTGCTTTCCTGTTACCAGGTCTCTTTCGAGTTAGGCAGGTACTACGGGTCCTCTTGACTTCCAGTAAAAAAATCATTCGACTGGATCTCGCCGGTATCATCTATAGGCTGTAGCGCTTCGAGATGTCGTTTAGTCGTTTGTCCCTAATACGATAGGTGATCTGCCCCAGTGTAGTATTTCACCACTTCGACTAAGGCCTTGCTGGTTTTGACCAACAATAGGCAGAGGGACGAAGGCCAACGTGCATTCGCGTGCTTCCCCAAGTGCACAAGGCCGAAGGGCTGTAGGGTATGCTTCCCCGAAAACGACCGCTCTTCGAGCCGCCTCGTCTCATATAAGCGCCAGGGGGCTTGCATCACAGCTCAAGGCACAGAGTGCAGCAAGACATTTTGGACACGAAGTGCAGACGCTTCGCATCTGCTCTTCGAGCCTTTATGAATATGCTTTTATGGCATGCTTTGTTTCCTCTACTGTTGCCAGTTGAAGGTAAGCCATATGCCCCTAGTGTGAAGTTCCCTGAGGTCGGTCTTGTTAGGAGTAGTAGAGATGCAAGACCAGCAGACGACAATCTTACAGGACATTCAGCAGAGTCTGGCTGTTTTGGTCGGACGAGCGAAGGCGACACCATCACTGTCCGGGCCTGGTGCGTGGCCCGTTGTACATCCTCTTCCTGTTCCACCGGTGACTGGGGTATCCCCATATACCGCTCCAGTATCGGTTCAACCTGTCTCTCTGGGTATGCCGCTAACAGGAGGGCTCTTAGCAGGTCCTAGTTTACAGGTTCCTGTACAGACAATGTTTACCTAACCTCCGTCGCGGGTTGCAGTAAGTGTGCAGCCTGCTGTCTCGCAGCCTGTACAGCCGCAGGGTACATAGCCCATGCAGTCAGTACAGCAGCCTGTATCACAGGGTCCACAACCTGGAGTTATGCAGGGACCGGGACAAAGTTAGTGGGTACCAAAGACGACCATCACCGCTCTTAAACCCTGCACAGGGGATAAGAGAGGCGAAGACCTCGTCACTTGGTAGAGGGCAATGTCGGTCTACGTCAAGTGCAAACTCACCTTGCTGCACGAGGAAGTGCTTGTGGCTGCCTCCTATTTCGAGGGGAGTGCAGCACGATGGTTGAGTGGTTTAGTGCAGCTGCAGGGATACGGTTATGACTTTCGCGCTTGGAAAGCCCACCAGAAACTGGAGGACTTTCTCAAGGTGGTGGAAGATAGGTGGCACGATCCTCAGGAGGCCCAAAAGGCCACTGACGCGATCTTGGCACTACACACAAGGCAGTTCAAGTCTGTAAGAGAGACCACTAACGCTATAGAGCGTCTGATCTGCGTCCCTGGGGTGCGCTATGACCCCCAGGTCTTATTCACCTCCTACCTGAGTTGCTTTCCCATGCCTCTCAGGAATCAGTTGGCAGGTGAGGCCAACATCAATATGCACAACTTTCCCTCGTTCAGTACAAAGGCCCTAGACCTTGAGGCAAAGATAGGGCATGGACATAATCCCACGATGGATAGAAGGAAGAAGACACTGTCTCCCAACTGGAAGGCGAAGGGTCGCATAGTGTTTGTCGATAACGATGGTTCAACCATCGAGTTAGATGACAACTTCCAGGAGGGAGTAGGTTCAAAGGCTGGAAGTGTAGAGGCTTCAGGGGGTGGAGTAGTCGTTGTCGTAGCACAAAAAGGTAAGGCGGTCGTAGACGTTGTGGAGGTTCCCGATCAAGGAGTCAAGTTGACCCCAATGCTCCTCCATGGGAGAAAGCGGGTCTCACTGAGGACGTGTGGAGAGACCGGTATACACGGCAGGCTTGTATCCGTTGTGGCGAATATGGCCATAAGCAATGCAAGTGTCGAAACAAGAAGGTGACCGAAAAAATCCCGCCTACGATGGGCCAGGTGTTCGGATCCTCCACTCCCGTTGGTAGCAATGTGGCTAGCACTTCTGGCAGTGCTCCGGGAAACACGTCGGGCCAAAACCATCGAGCCTCTGTTCGATGAATGTGTTCGAGTCCTTAGAGGAGCTAGAGGAGGAGTGGTCTAGATCAGATCCGCTAGCTTCTTGGACGACATTGGTCAAAGTCCCTAAGGGTGAGATGTTCGTCAGCGAGGTGGTCATTGGCGGCCGCAAGGCCCGGGCCTATTATGACACTTGCTCGACATGGAACTTCATTAATCGCGCATGCGTTGAGAGGCTGTGTTTACAGGGACAAGTGCAGCGCCCGAGTCGAACTGTGGAGTTGACCTGTGCCAACAAACAGTGCATGGTAGTCAATGACTACCTCCATAATGTTGAGTGTTGTTTTCCATACGCGGGAGAGGAACTGAGACATCATGTCTCGTTCCTAGTGAGCGATGAACTCCCCATGGATATCTTGTTAGGTATGTACCTCTCTGTGGCACAACCCAGTTTGACTGAGACCGAAAAGTGGTCAAACACACTTTGCCAGGTGGAGGGACCGCAATATTACGTAAGTTCAAAGCCAGTAGTCTGATTAAGTCCATGGATGCATGAATGCAGCCGCGTTCTATAATTATTATAAGCAAAATCAGGAGGAGGGTATGTATTTAGTTTATGTCTCTGTTGCAGCCGAGCCGATGAAAATGCCGCCAGAGATAGAAGGAGTAGTTGCTAAATACCTTAATCTATTTGAAGAGCCGACAGGGGTTGTTGAGAGGGAGGTCATCCACGCGATAGAGATTATCCCAGGGTCTAGCATTCCAAAGGGCAGGATGTATCGGATGTCTTCGCCGACAACTCAAGGAACTCGTAGAAAAGGGTTGGATCCGACCGAGTGTTTCTCCTTATGGGTCTCCAGTCCTATTTGTACCCAAGAAGAAGGAAGGAACACTTTGGATGTGCGTTGGCTATAGGGGCCTCAATGCCATCACTGTCAAGAACAGAGAGCCCCTACCGCGCATCGATGACTTGCTAGATAGAGTGCAAGGGTGTCGGTACTTCAGTAAGATAGATCTGAAGTCCGGGTACCATCAGATTGCAATCCAGCCTAAGGATCAACACAAAATCACATTTCAGACCAGGCACGATCTGTATGAGTTTGTGGTGATGCCTTTCGGCCTTTGCAATGCTCCTAGCACCTTTCAACACACTATGAATCGGATATTTCATGACTACTTGGATAAGTTTGTCATCGTGTACCTCGATGGCATACTTATTTTTAGTAAGACTGTCGAGAAGCACGTTGCTCACTTGGACAAAGTCCTTAGTCTTTTGCGACAACACAAGTTCAAGATCAACGGTGAGAAGTGCGAGTTTGGCCACACCCGGGTCTTGTACTTGGGTTATGAGATTTCCACGGAGGGATTAAAGCCCGATGACGCGAAGGTGGCCAGCATTCGTGACTGGCCGCGTCCTCAGTCTGTGACTTAGATGAGGTTTTTCTTAGGGATGACCGACTACTATCACAACTTCGTGAAGAACTATAGCATAGTTGCCGCCCCTTTGACTGATCTAACTCGCCTTGACACCCCATGGGAGTGGACAGACCGATGCGCTTTCAGACATCTGAAGCATGCGTTGACGCATCATGAGGTCTTGAAACTTCCTGATCCTGACAAGCCATTTATAGTAACTACGGATGCTAGCCAATATGGCATAGGCGCTGTACTTGCACAGCAGGAGGGGAAGAAGTTAAGGTCAGTGGAGTACATGTCCAAAAAGATGTCCTCTCAGAAGTTGGCTAAGTCCGCCTATGAGAAGGAGTTCCATGCGATCTACAAGGCACTCACCCATTGGACGCACTATCTCCTTGGGAGGTTCTTCTAAGAGCCGGTTAACGAAGGCCTCAATTTTCAGACCACTTGTGAGGCCATTTATAACAAAACCCAAGGGTCATTTTAACCAAACTTGCTACCAATTCATAGAGTGGAGATCATAATAACTACTTTTTAAAAAAAAAATTGAAAAAAAATCCTTTACAAACCTATAAAACAGCAAGGCAAAAATGTGTTTTTATGCAAAATTTGCTCATTTCAGTTTTTAGGATTTTCGGGATTTTCAGGGCTAGCCAAAACAGTCAACTCCAAGACCCCAGCAAACACCAAACTTGACACACACAGACCTTGACCAAAAATAAAACGGGGCAAAAAAAAAAAATCAGAAAAAACTGAAAAAAATGACTTCCAATGCACTTTTCAGGGTTGGACGGTTTAACCAGGGCTGAAAAGTGGGGGTCCCTGTTAACCGCTTGTGGTTCTTCTACGTCAGGACTGATCATCAGACCCTGAAGTGGATGAGAACCCAACCTGTGCTCTCCGACGCTTTGAAGCGTTGGATTGAAGTCATAGAGCAGTATGACTTCGAGCCCCAGTACATCAAGGGCGAGTACAACAAGGTTGCTGATGCGTTGTCGCGTAGACCTGATTTCTCAGGTGCGCTTATTACAGAGTTCGATCTTACGAACGATGTTACTCGCTTTTTTGTGGAAGCCTATCGCGAGGATCAATTCATGTCTGAGATCATACGCAGACTTGAGGCGAAGGATGAGAAAACTTCTGTCGAGTTTGAGTTGGTCAATGACTTGCTGTTCCTTGAGAAGGCAGGGAATAAACGATTGTGTGTCCCAAATAGAGAGTCGTTGCGTAGTTTATTTTTAGGTGAGTGTCATGATGCCACCGACCATTTTGGATATAAAAAGACAGCAGCCAATCTGCTGTAGAGGTTCTGGTGGCCCACGATGATGGGAGATGCCCAGCTGTACGTGGAGGCTTGTCAGGTCTGTTAGAGAGACAAGCCACGTACTCAGGCTCCTCTTGGGCTTCTGAACCCCCATTCCGATTCCGGAAAGGCCCGGTGAGAGCTTGTCCATGGACTTCATGAATACGCTGGTCACCAGTAGGAGTGGAATGAGACACATCTTCGTTATCGTGGATAGGTTCAGTAAGTACGCTAGGTTAATTGCCCTGCCGAAAACAGCAAAGACTGAGTACGTGATCAGATTGTTCAAGGACAATTGGGTCAGAGATTTTGGTCTGCCTAAGTCAATCGTGAGTGACAGGGATGCTAGATTCACCAGTGAATTGTGGAAGGCTGCTGCTGCTGAACAGGGAACGCAGCTGCAGATGACTTCGGGTAATCACCCCGAGGCCAATAGCCAGGTTGAACAATTGAATCGCGCTGTCCAACACCTGTTGCGGCATTACATCAAGCCCAATCAGGTCGACTGGGACGAGAAGCATGCTCTCATCGCGAGTCTGTATAACAATGTTGTGCACAGCGCCACCGGAGTGAGCCCTAACAGTCTGCTACTGACCTTCAAACCTAGGCTGCCTCTAGACTTCTTACTACCTGAAAATCAGTCAACTACTGCATACCGATATGAGTAGAAGATGCAGCGGGCAGTGGAACAAATGCAGAAAGCTCAGGCGGCAATGATAGAATCTGAGAACAAACATCGCCACCCGTCTACATTTCAGGTTGGGGACAAAGTCTGGGTTTAAGTCCTCAAAACTGGGACAGGAGCATGGGATTTCCCGCAACCTCATGCCTCGGTACTTTGGGCCACGGGAGGTCTTAGACATTGTCAGGACTGATCCGGATGGACCGTCTTATGTAATCTAGATCCCTGATCATCTCCGCACTTATCCTGTCTTTCACGCCTCTAAGCTTGCACCTTCCAAGGAAACTGATCAGTTTCCCTCTCGTCGCTCAATGTTGCCCCCAGCCATGGATGGAGAGGTCGACATCGATGATATCGTTGACCACAAGGAAATGGGAGTTCCAAGACCGACAGGCAGGGGATGTCCTCTGAAACCGAAGCTGCAATACCGGGTTCGGTTCAGACATCACGCGGATCCAAAGGAGGATTGATGGTTTACCAGGGAGGAACTTATGCAGACCGCTCCTCAGGTTGTTGCCCAATATGAAAAGTCTCTGAAGAAGGGAAAGCGCCAAATTATCAAAGACTGGACTTCTCAGAGGACTATCAAAGTTATGGAGGAGGGAATGTGAGGCCAAGGCCCCGATGAGCCCCTTTTTGGCTCTCTTATGCAGCACGTCGGCCGCCCTAAGTGAAGGCAGGCTCGACGAGGGCCTGAGGGTCCCTATTTCGGTCACCGCGCAATTGTGGAAAATTCAGGTAGTTGCGCAGCGCCAGTTGGTTGAAGAGCACCCAGGCCTAGGCTGCTGTTTGCATGTATGGAAGGCAGGCCCTGGGCTGGATACGGGATATGGGCCAAACACAGGCCGAGGACAGTTGGGCACAAGTAACCACCGCCCTGGGCCTGATTCGTTTGGATTGGGCCTCAGCCTATCGGGGCCTACCGGAAGCTTTTTGGGACAGGCCCAGCGCAGCAGCAGGCAGGCCACTTCCATATAGCAAAGGGCCTGCCTCCGCACTGGACATTCGGGTGCTGGCTGCATGTTGCGCAAGCGCTGCTGCGTTGATGCTGGCTAGCGCTCACACGCTCACGAGCGAGCTGGAAGGAGCAGGCAGCCATAGCCGAGCTGCACTGCAGGGAGCTAGGTGAGGCGCAGGGTGGTCTTTGGGTGCATGTGGCATCTGTGTTGGGGAACAAGGTTGTGAGTGAAGCAAGAGACATAGCTGGTGCTGGAAGCATGCGGCATTGACCGCTATCTCCTCGTACTTCGGGAGAGCTGTTGTCGTCATCTTCGACATTGTATAGGCTAGATAGGATCTGCCATCTGTAGTCTGGGCGCCGAGCGCCGGATAGGATATCAACATTGGTTTTTTGTTGATGATGATGATGAGACTATTCCAGCATTGTCAATTATGAGCTTTTGGTGCGCTCTTATTTGGTGAAACTCGTAATGCAATTCTGTTGTTGGTTCGAGGTCACAACTATCTGGTCTTATGTGTTTGATGCTGTTTGATTGCTGAAGTCCGCTATTGCTCATCTTCCTTGTATCTCTCTC
>BFEA01000083.1:722298-752869 GCA_003427395.1 Chara braunii
CACACACACACACACAAACACACACATACACACACACAACAAACAAACAAACAAACAAACAATTAAAAAAAACAAGTGTATATTTCCATAAACAAACAAGAAAAAACAAGTGTATATTTCCATGTCAAGCCGTAGATTCATTCGATTTTCCTCATCCTATAGATGAAAGTACCATGACGCCAACCACGATGTTGAAGGCTCTCTCTCTCTCACACACACACACACACACAAACACACACACACACACACACACACTCCGCTATCTCTTGCCGCTATATGTCCCCCCCCCCAACCTCTTGGCACGTGCCCTCTCTCTGTCTCCCTCTGTCTCCCTCTGTCTCCCTCTCTCTCCCTCGCGCCCTCTCACCATGCACGTTATATCTGCCGAATGAATGTGAGAGTCTCTCTCTCTCATGCAAAAATAAAAGAGAGAGGGAGAGGAAGAGAAAAAAAGAGAGACAGGTACATTCTTCATTTTTTATTTATTTATTTATTTTTGTTTTTTTTGTTTGCACTCAACATTTCTCACTCCTGCCTTCGTCTTTGCTCCCCCTCCACGGTCGCAACATAGCTATGGCGGGTCCACTTGAGCAAGGCGTGGGTCGGCCAAGGAGATGGAGGAGGGAGAGGGTGCGAGGTGGTTGGCTATGGCTGATGGGTGAAGGAGGAAGGAGGAAGGTGATGCGAGGTGGTTGGCTATGGTGGACTGGTGAAGGAGATGGCGGAGAAGGATGATGTGATGTGGTTGGCTATGGTGGATGGGTGAAGGAGATGGAGGAAGATGATATGAGTTGGTGGGCTATGGTGGATGGGTGAAGGAGATGGAGGAAGAGGAGGATATGAGGTGGTTGGCTATGGTGAATGGGTGAAGGAGATGGAGGAGGGAGATGGTGTGAGGTGGTTTGCTATGGTGGATGGCTGATCGAGATGGGGGAGGAAGATGATGTGCGGTGGTTGGCTATGGTGGATGGGTGAAGGAGATGGAGGTGGAGGGGGTGTGATGTAGTTGGCTATGGTGGATGGGTGAAGCAGATGGAGGTAGGGGGAGATGTGAGGTGGTTGACCATAGCGGATGGGTGGAGGAGACGAAGGGGGAAGAAGGTGCAAGGTGGCCCGGCGCCCCTCCCTATTCCTAAGTGTCTGTCCCACCTTCCTAGAGTTACCTCGGGGTCCGGACATTAAAAAAACTCAGTCCTACAGAAAACAGACTTGCAACAGACACGCAGTTTTGCAGAAAACATAGATTTGTAAAAAACACAGATTGTCGAAAAACTCAGATTTTGCATATTTTCGTTTTTGTCAATATCCAAGAGGCCGGAGAGCCGAGAAACAATGACTTGTATTTGACGGCCTAAACGGTGTCCGATGCCCACGTGACTCGGCGGACCCTATACCTTATGGAAGAGCCCCATAAAGTTGACCGGATTTTATCGTCACTTGCCCCTACTTGCTTGTTTCGGGCATCGCTATGATGACTAACAAGATTGAACTGGGACATCATCAAGTAAAAAATGGGTGAAAAACATGAGTGAGACTCGACCAATCACATGCATGTAGCTATGGAAGCAATCAAGGATGAACCAAAACATCATCAAGTGAAAGATGAGTGAAACACACAAGTGATACTCGATCAAACACACACATGGAGCAATAGGGTCAACCAAGATTGAATCGGATCATCATTATGTGACAGACGAGTGAAATACACAAGCGAGACTAGATCAAACACATACATGGAGCTACGGAACCAAACAAGTTTGAACCGGAACATCATCAAATGGAAGATGGACCGAAGCCGTGAGTGAGACTAGACTAAATATATGTATGTAACTATGGAGGCTAACAAGATTGAACCGGAACATCATCAAGTGAAAGATGAGTGAGACTAGACCAATCGCACGCATGTAGTTATGGAAGCAACCAAGTTTGAACCGGAACATCATCAATTGAAAGGTGGGTGAACAGATGGGTCAGAGTCCGTCAGACTTAGACTACACACATGCAAGCAGTTATGAAAGTCAACAAGATTGGTCGGATCATCATCAAATGAAAGATGAGCGAACACATGAGTGAGACTAGACCAAACACATGCCTATGGAGGCTAACAAGATTGAATCATCAAAAAGCATAAGTGAGACAGATCAATCACATGCATGTGGCTATGGAAGCAATCAAGGATGAACCGGAACATCATGAAGTGGAAGATGAGTGAAACACACAAGTGATACTAGATCAAACACACACATGGAGCAATAGGGTCAACCAAGAGTGAATCGGATCATCATCATGTGAGAGATGAGTGAAATATATAAGGGAGACTATGTCAAACACATCCATGGAGCTATGGAAGCAAACAGGTTTGAACCGGAACATCATCAAGCGAAAGATGAAGCGAACACATGAGATTAAACACATGCATGTAACTATGGACGCTAACAAGATTAAACCGAAACATCATCAAGTGAAAGATGAGTGAGAGCATGAGCGAGACAAGACCAATCACATGCATGTAGCTGTGGAAGCAATCGAACCAGAACATCATCGAGTGGAAGACGAGTTAAATACACAAGACAAGCTTAGATACAACACATGCATGCGCAGTGGAAGATGAGTGAAGTACATGAGCGAGACTAGCTCAAACATGCGCATGAAGCCATCGAAGCATACAAGATTGAATCGGAACATCACTATGTGAGAGATGGATGATACACATGAGTGACACTAGCTCAAACATGTGCATGAACCCACGGAAGGAAATGAGGACAAGTTGGAACATCAATATGTCAAAGATGGATAATACACATGAGTGAGACTAACTCAAACATGTGTATGAAGCCATGAAAGCAAACAAGGATGAATCGTAACATCACTATATGCGAGATGGATGATACGCGTGAGTGAGACTAACTCAATCATGTGCATGAAGCCATGAAAGCAAACAATAATCAATCGGAACATCACCATGTGAGAGATGGATAACACACATGTGTGAGACTAGCTCAAACATGGGCACGACTCCATGGAAGTAAACAAGATTGAATCGGAGCATCACCATGTGAGAGATGAAAGCAAACAAGGATGAGTCGGAACATCACTATGTGAGAGATAGATGATACACATGAGTGAGACTAGCTCAAATATGCATAAGAAGCAATGAAAGCAAACAAGAATGAATCGGAAAATCACTATGTGAGAGATGGATGATACACATGAGTGAGACTAACTAAATCATGTGCATGAACGTCATGGAAGTAAACAAAAATGAATCGGAACATCAACTTGTGAGAGATGGATGATACACATGAGTGAGATTAACTCAAACATGACCATTACTCCATGAAAGTAAACAAAATTGAATCGGAGCATCACCATGTAAGAGATGAATAATACACATGAGTAAGACTAGCTTAAACATGTGCATGAAGTCATAAAAGCAAATAACGATGAATCGAAAAATCACTATGTTAGAGATGGATGATATACATGAATAAGACTAACTCAAACATGTGCATGAAGCCATGGAAGCAAACGAGAACGAAGCGGAACATCACTATGTGAGAGATGGATGATACATATGAGTGAGACTAACTCAAACATAAGCATGACTCCATGGAAGAAAACAAGATTGAATCGAAGCATCACCATGTGAGACTAGCTTAAACATGGGCACAGATGCATGGAAGCAAACAAGATCGAATCGGAGCATCACCATGTGAGAGATGGATGATACACATGAGTGAGACATTTGCATGAAGCCATGGAAGCAAACAAGGATGAGTCGGAACATCACTATGTGCGAGATGGATGATACATATGATTGAGACTAGCTCAAACATGTGTATGAAGTCATGAAAGCAAACAAGGATGAAGCGGAACATCACTATGTGAGAGATGAATGATACACAAGAGTGACACTAGCTCAAACATAGGCACGACTCCCTGAAAAGCAAATACGATCGAATCGGAGCATCACTATGCGAGAGACGCATGACACATGAGTGAGACTTAAACATGTGCATGAAGCTATGAAAGGAAATAAGAATGAATCGAAAAATCACCATGTGAGAGATGGATGATACACATTAGTGAGACTAACTCAAACATATGCATGACTCCATGAAAGCAAATACCATCGAATCGAAGCATCACCATATAAGAGACGGATGACACGTGAGCGAGACTTAATCATGCGCATGAAGCCATGAAAGCAAGCAATGATGAATCAGAACATCACTATTTGAGAGATGGATGATACATATGAGTGAGACTAACTCAAACATGTGCATCATTCGATGGAAGCAAACAAAATTGAATTGAAGCATCACCATGTGAGAGATGAGCTATACACATGAGTGAGACTTGCTCAAACACATGCATGAAGCTCATGACAGTTCTTTCTGCAATATGTATATGAATTAGTTGCCTGAAAGGAGAATAAGCATGTCTACCCCACTTCGTGGCCTTATGGGTGTAGCAGGATTTGAACTTGCGATCATTAGGTTAAAAACCCAATGCTCTACCAACAAGATTGGTCTGAAACATCATTACGTGAAGATATGGACAATGTAAGAGGAAAAAATCACCTAAACACTAGAATGAGTGATGGCCAAAACAATGATTTACCTCCAAGTGGAGAAGGTCAAATATGGAGGAAAATTTAAAATCACAAAGTACCAAGTGGCGATTTATCATGGAGTGGTGAAATTGTCATTATAGAGACAATTCGTAGTGGAGGGGCTACTTCCTACCTTTTCTACGCTTGGGATGTTAGCTGTGGAGAAAAGGAAGAAGGATGAAGATGGGGGGGGAGGAGAGGATAGGTGAGGTTTAAGGAGAGGAGAAGAAAAAAAAATAATAGAAGAAGAAAATAGGAGGAGAATGAAGAGGAGGATGAAATAGGAGGGGAGGAGGAAAGAGAGGAAGGAAGAGAAGAAAAATAAGAAGGGGAAAAAAAAGGCGAAGACGAAGAATAATAAGAAGAAAGAAAAAAAAAAAAAAAAAAGAGGAAGATGAAGAAGAAGAAGGAGATGAAGAAAAAGAAGAAGAAGAAGAAGAAGAAGTGGAAGAAGAAGGAGAACACTTTCTCCTACTCTCACTCACTAGTAAAAGTTAATAAAGAAGTTAATCCTCTCATTTTGCGCATCTTCTTCATCAGACATTGCATGAATCACAGAACCTGCACTCGAAAAAAGGTAATGTTTTAAAAAGAGCATGGTTCATAAGATGAAATACACTCACAGAATAATTGAAGATACCACAAGCGAATACCAAATAACCTAATTGGCTACACCAGAAAACTTTTGGGTCGGCGTCGTTATCTTCATCAACTTCAACATCCGTCTCCACTACCAAAAAAACTCAGCGAGGTCGGTCGCTTCATGAGGGTTTCATCATTGCTTTTCCACCCACAATGCGCTACCACGACGCGACTTTCTTCATTCCAATCAAAATACAAAAATTTAGTTAGCTGCGCGTATTTATTTCATTACTACGAAGTTCCATCTCCGCTCGAAATTCACGGGCACAGACTTAGTGTCATTTGATGAGTAACCAAAAGTAACGGAGAAAGATATTTATGGTTCTCTTCTTCCTCAAACAGTCTGTCTCTCACTCTCACAGCCTGAGGGCTATGGCAGATCACCTATTGGGCCAACACCACCTTTACTAGCCTCAGTAGTCACTCCCAGCAGCCTACAGCCTCCCTCAAGCCTCTAGACTGACAGTGGTTCCCCTCCTCTCACTCCAAGGGAGTGAAGTGCTCTCATGAGCTCACTTGGGCAACATAAACTCTCCTCATGCAAATGCGAATGTGGCGGACTGCTCCCCCAGCTTGGCTGAAACCAGTACTCCGGCCCATGAGCCTCCTCATGTGTCTCAAGGTGAACCGAGGTACCCCTATGGTTAATTTTCACCACTAGTCCTGAGCCCCATTTTGGCCAAGTATATGCAGTCCGAGTGGTTGGTACCAACTCGGACTGCCTCTTGGGCTTCCTCATACCTCTATTTCATTTTTCGGTGTTGCCCCCTTGAGTCGAAATGTTCAAGGGGCAGCCTTACTTGAAAGAAAAAAACCTTGTGGACTTTTTTTTTTTTTTCTGATTCTATTCCATTTTGAGTAGGCCGAGGTATTTTCCCATGCCTCGGTGTTATCTCAGCCTTTGATCTGGCTGAGATCCAAGACCAGCAATATCCCGAGCTACCCCCAAGTGGGCCTTACTTCAATTTTGAGCCCCGAGGCTCACTTTTTTAATTTTTGGTGCATCTGACACTCCTTTTGGGTCAAATGCACAGTTTTGTTCTTTTCTCTTTTTTTTTTCTTTCCATTTTGGGCTGCCAACTCATTCCGGAATTGGTCGTTTGAGTTGGCCCCACAAATAACGACTATATCCTCTCCTCCATGGATCTGAATGAATCTCAGATCCATGACCCAAACAAAAATCGGTCTTTTTTTTTTTTTTTTTTTTTTTTTGCCTTTTCAATTCAAATAGAAGATGATGCCCCAAGAGGCTTATCTTTGCAATCCGGATTGCCCTCCACCAAACCTGGAGGCATGAGGTCACATTAGGGGTCTGTCAATCCCTACTGTGTCAGTCCTAACTGGCAGACACATCCTCCTCCATCCTTTTCTTCCTTTTTGTCTCATCCTCTTTTTTTTTTTTTTTTTTTTTTTTATCTGCTGTGCCAAGTGTCAGGCAATTGTGGATTTTTTTTCTAGGCCACGAATCTTCATCTATGGTCAGATTCAGAGCCAGAAGTTGTCCATTGCATCTCGGATTGCAGTAATGAAGCCCCCACACTCATAAGGGCTTCATTTTGTCTCCGGTATTCTCCATTTTTAACCTCCTTTGCTCCGATTTTCTCTTGGCAGCCTATTTTTTGCATTGAGCCCCTTGGGGCTTTATTTTCTCATGTGTTGGTAGTCCGAGATATCTCCGACTGCTGGGCAGTCCTCCCATCACCATTTTCCTCCCTTTTTTGCCCCATAACACCTTCTACCTTAGCCCATTTAGTTCTTGCACAATAGTGACTAATATTTTTCACCGTCAAAATCTTGATTTTGACGGTGCCACTTGTTTTGCACGTTCACCCTTCATGCACGTCTGCAATTTTTCTTGGGACACTTAAGTCCCCATCACTCACCCCGTACTAATTTCATTATCTAAATCCTCCGGTAGCACTGCCGGCGCATGTCTCAATTTTCAATTACTTTTATTTGGGCCCATCTAGTCTCCGACGTCGTTCCCAGTGACGTCCCATTTTTATTTGGGACTCATTAGTCTTCAGCAGCCCCCATTTCTGCTTTCCATGTGGTCTCAAGTGTCTTGATCATTTTCAGCCGCGAGATTCATGATCTCGCGGCTGCCATTTACCGTTTCCATTCACCCCAACCCCGAGACACTCTTTTCTAGTGTCTTGGGTGTGCCAAGGTTCATTTTCTCTCGGCCTAGGCATCCCCATGCAGCCCGTTATTTCTCGGACTGCCATAATGGTAATTTTCCTAGCCTCATTGCCCTACAACTTGTCCCAAATTAAAACAAAATGAAACCGTCGTTTTCCAAGTGCATCCGGGTTGAATGTTGGCTCCGGATGTACCAAAAACACAATCTGTTGTATCTCGATTGCATGAGGCTTTCATTTCTTTAATTTTCTTTGCAAAATCAAGAGAAAATCAAGATACTTTGTAACCGACATATCCCAGGATGTATCTGGTAACGGATGTACCTCCCAAGTGGTCGTTTTTTTATCGTTAGTGCTCTTTTTTTTTTTTCTTTTTTTTTCTATTTCTTTTTTTCTTCAAATCTGAACATTATGGACTTGCCTGTCCCTACCGGCGGCCAACTCACTCCCTCCCTCTCATTCTTTTGTCTCATTCTTTTTTTTTTTTTTTTTTTTTTTTTTTTTTTTTTTTTTTTTTTTTTTTTTTTTTTTTTTTTTTTTTTTTTTTTTTTTTTAGCATGTCAAGTGTCAACTAGTTGTGGCTCTTTTTATAGGCCCAACCTCTTCGTTTTGGACCTTCCTATGGCCAAGATGCAGTCTATTATTTCTCGGACTGCAACTGTGGCTCCCCCATGCTCATACAAGCCTCATTTTGCCTCTATTTCCTCCAAATTGTGACCCCTCCTACTCCGGATTTTCTCTCGGAGGCCTATTTTTTACATGGAGCATCTTTGGGCTCCATTTTCATCAAGATGGCTGATCCGTGATATTTCGGATTGCTGCAGTGCCTCTCTCCTCAAATTTTTTTATTTTATTTTCTTTTTTGGTCCTCCCGTTTGCTTCCACTATTGCTTGCACTAGTGATGCTAATATTCTTGGCGGTAAAGATCTTGATCTTGACGGTGCGAATATTTCTTTCTCGTGGTCCTCCATAATTTTTCTTTGGGATATCACAAGTCCTCGCCACTTGTGCCACGCTAGTCCCTAACACTTGTTCCGCCAGGGGTCCCACCGACATTTGTTCCGCTGGTGGCCCCGTCGGTACTTGTCCTGCCAGTGGTCGCGCCG
Source organism: Chara braunii (assembly GCA_003427395.1). Classification (NCBI taxonomy): domain Eukaryota; kingdom Viridiplantae; phylum Streptophyta; class Charophyceae; order Charales; family Characeae; genus Chara; species Chara braunii. Next base: position 730,804 of record BFEA01000083.1, read on the forward strand.
ACACTTGTCCCAAAATACGATTATTTTTACTTGGCCGCCTACAGTCTCCGGCACCTTTCCTCACAGTGTCCTGGTTTCTCTTGGCGTTTCTTACCCTATGGTGGCCCCATTTTCTTGGCATTTTTCATGTCCCACGCGCACCGGGCTTTCTGGCCGCGGAACCTTTACTCTCGTGGTTCCCGTCAGTTGCCGCGGGCGGCCCCCATGCTAGGGCCTTTTCTTTTCTAGTGTCTTGTGGCCATCAATGTTCTCTTTTCTATGGTCTCGGTTTGTAGACCACCGCGTCCTTTTGCTTGGCTCATGACCTTTTGACCCTTCTCATGCCGAATTCTGACGGCCTCCTCGGCCTCATGCTGCTTTCTTATTTGCTGGTGTTCTCACACTATTTTGTTGACGTTATTGATTTTTTTCATCCTGCGGTGTTCAACCCAGGGTATTGTTTTTTTCGACGATCCTCCTTCTTTTGAGAAAGGGGATCGCCTTTACTATTCTCTTGCGATCTTTTGCCGCTTGCCATTCTAGTAATATATTTTTGGCCCAATGGGCATCTTCTAGATTCCTAGGGGCGGACACTCATGCCTTAGCCCTCCATACTTGGTATTTCTTTTGCCTCCTAGTTTCTCTATCGCACACGTTTCTGCCATATACCATCTCTCAAGGGTCGGAACTTGTTTCGGGACCCACAGGTCCCGATACGTTCCCCCCACTCATTCGTGATGTCCTCATCGCGCACCAGTCAGTAGTTAATGGGGGGAAAAGCGGTTCGGGGGGAGGTAGACAAGGGCGTGGGAGTGAGGTGAGATAGGTGGTTAGCTTGCCAGAGTCCTTTTCAGTTTTTTCGTTATTTCCTTTGCACTTTGTTTCTCTTTGGTCTATACAATGCATGTTTCCTTCCTAAGTTCGACCACCCCAATCCATCATGTAATCACCTTTTCGGCCCGTGCAATTTGTGTTACCATTCCCATACTTAGTCATCTCAATATACCATGTAATGAAATTTTTGACCCGTGCAATTCGTATTACCATTCCCAAGCTTGACTGCCCTCCATGCATCAATTAATCTGTTTTTCGGACCATGCGTTCGCGAGCTAGGTCACTTTTCTCATTTTCCCCGCACAATCAGAATCTTCTGATCTTCAAGCGACCCTTTTTACACTGACCTTATGTCTATTCGTGGTTAGTTGTTTTTCAAGTCTTGTTTGTTTCCCTCTTTTGGTCTTATTTTCAGCTCATCCAATCTCATTCTTATGCATTCCTTTTCCTTTTTACTGACTCTTCCTATATTTGGGCTCATTTTATGCTCTTGACCCTTTATCCGGCTTCTCGTGCTCATTATCAAGCATTCTTTCCTATGTTTTTTATGACCATTTTGCTAGGCCCTCCAACTCATGATCTTGTTACTTCTTGCAATCCCCCAGTTTGCTTTGCTAAGTTTCTCAGTACTCTCTTATACAATTTCTTATGTGGGTCATTTGGTCATTCAATCCGATTCTTCTAAAGTATATGTTCAGACAACTTCTCATGCAATTCCTCTGGACAATTTTGTCAGACCTTTCTCAAGCCAATGCTCAAGCAATTTACATGCAATCCTTCTGGGACATCACGTTCTAGTGGGAGGAAGTGTCATCTACCTGATGAAAAAACGTGCGAAAAGAACAACAGTCAAAAGGATAAAGTTGCCACGAACCTGAGAAAAGTCTGGCAAAATGTCCAGAAGAATTGTATGCGAAATTGACTGAGCTTGAGAAAGGCCTGGCAAGATGTCCAAAAGAGATGCATGTAAAATTGATTGAGCTTGGGCTTGATAAATGTCTGACAAAATATCCAGAAGAGATTGCATGCGAAACTGGTTAAGCTTAGTCTTGAGAAATGTCTGGCAAGATATCCAAAAAAAATGCATGTAAAATTGGTTGAGCTTCGGTTTGAGAAAGGTCTCGCAAAATGTCCAGAAGAGATTGCGTGTAAAATTTGTTGAACTTGGGTCTGACAAGATGTCTAGAAAAGATGCATGTAAAGTCGATTGAGCCTAGGATTGAGAAAGGTCTAGCAAAAATTCCATCGCGCAACTGGTTCTCATTCGAAGGTACGCAGACCTTGTCTGCCAACTAAAAGACGGATGTCGGTCCATCAACCCCTAAAGTGAAGGGGGATCAGTCCTCCCCCTGCTGATAACTCACCTCATTCTCCAACTTAGTCCGACGACCACTTCTTTGGAAACGGGCCGCATCATTGAGGTACCACCTCACATCTGACAGGTAGGTCTAATCAATGCCTTCCAGGACCCCGTCTTATCATAAGCGGCTCTCTCGCGAATCGTTCCTCCTGAGTGGTAATTTTTTTGGATTCGGCCTCTTCCTTGCAAGAGAGTTGGGGCTCTCTATTAGTTTGTGAGTGCAGTTACGAAGACCTCACGGTTAGTCCCGGAATGGTTTCAATGATCCGGCAGGGCGGTGTCAATGCTCTGTGGTGGTGGCGGACTCCACCCGGTACCTCGCTTGACCTCCCCCGTGGACAGTGCCGCTAGACTTAGCGCGGGCAGCCTTGGTCCATCCCAAACGGTCGAGCCGTCTCTCAACAGCGTGGCGTGTGGTTAGAGAGGGTCAAAGAGACTTAGAAGAGCAACTTTTAGTCCCTTTTGGGCACCCGGGACGTTTTAGGAACTCAACGTGAACCGCAATTCGAACCTTCCGGCTAAAGCTCGTTGCCGGAGTGGGTTCTGGATGTTGAGCATCATTAAAGATGCCTTGATCCTTTAACCTTGTGTCCCTGCTTATGAGGAGCAGGTCGCGCTTGGACTTTTCCCTATGGGGCAGAAGTCCTGCGGTCGTGGTGCGAGCACCAATATCCCCCTCTTGCTGAGGCCTGAGAGTAGAAGAAGAAGGAAAACTCATTCCAAATGCTAATTTCGAGGTCCACCCGACAACCTTTTCCAATTTGCCTGAGGTCATTATATTTTCCAATTCTTAGGGAAATGCTCAATCAAATGCTCTTTCTAATTCTTTCTCAATGCTGATTCTCATGACCGATCTGACGACCTCTTTTCAACGGGAGCCATTTTTCATGACTAACGCATTGGTCCTTCTCAATTGTTAATCTCAACCTCTTTTCAAAACAACTTTCCATGACTATCTCACCGGCCTTTCCAACTCACAACTTCCTCTCACGAGGCTATTTTTTACGACCGTCTCAACGATCCTTTCAATTGTCTTTCAATTTTTTTCACTCTTTGATTATTGTGACCGACCCGACAACCTCTTTCCTCCACATCTCTTGCATTTTTTTCAAAGGTGTTTCTTATAAACGACCCGACAGTCATTTATATTCTCCTTTCATCTCGTCTCAATCTCCATCTCAAGGCTTAATTTTTGTAGCCGATCCGACAGTCATCTCAATCTTTCATTCATTTCCAATATTTTTTTCAATGTTCAATTGTTGTGACCGACCCAATGGTCATTTCAATTCTCATATCTTAATCCAACTCATTTACATTCAACTTTTCTCAAGCAGTTATGCAAGGGGACCCCAATGACAATTTCTAATGACCCTTATCACCTTATCAGGGGTCATTTTACTATTTCAAGTCGAACAACCTTGTTAGGGTCATTCTTTTCCATTTCAGTCGAACAACCTTGTCAGGGTCGTTCTTTTCCATTTCATTCGAACAATCTTGTTAAGGTCATTTTTTTCCATTCCAATCGAACAACCTTGTTAGGGTCGTTCTTTTTCATTCCAGTAGAACAACCTTTTTAGGGGTCATTCTTTTTCATTGCAATGTTAGCGTCCGAGGGGGTGGGCCTCGAGGACATGGATCCCATCTTTTACTAGGAGGGGGTTAGAAGGTGGTCATCTTATACAGTTTTCTATGTACGATATTTTTTATCATCTCTCAATACGTGTTGTTATAATGGTCTCATGCATACATCCGACTTAGCGTCTAGCGCTCAAGCAAAGACTCTCAACCACAGACAACGCTAGCCCACCCGACCGTTCAATCATAATCACGGGTACGGAACCAATTTTCCGTCTTCACTCTTTTCACTTAGGTTCTTGTTTCTTGCAACACGACTCGACTTGGTTGGATTAGGCTGCTAGTGGAGGGACATCTTTACGCCCCTCTACCCATACGTTCCCTAACCTCTCTTGTACCGGACTTGATATCCAATGCTTTGTCTTGCTCAACAACCCGAATTTAGTTTTTTTTTTCAAAATACAATCTTTGTTTTTCTCAAGGTCCATAAAACAACCATCCCAGCTAGTCTCACACCAATGTTCCTTACCAACCTTTCCCGTACAAAATCATCCCAAGGTAACTCATACAGAAAGTAGTCCATAACTTATCAACTGCTTGTCTTGCTAACTCTCGACTAAACTTTGTTTTGCTCGTGCTTGACTACCTGATTCACATTTCCTAAGTACTACTATCACAATTGCAAAAAGGACCTCTATCATGCATTCACAATTCCTAGTCTCTTTTGCTGCTACTAGGTATTTGCCGCTTGGTTTCTCTTCTGTCATCCCTCCTTGTCGGCCCCTCGACTCCTAGGCCGAAGACCCCGATTTTTCTTTTTTTTTCTGACGATTTTTTGGAATTCCTCCTCATTGTAGAAGTCCAGGGTTGTAATTGTCTCCCCAACCTTAATCAATCTTTTGGGCTTGATGATCCAGTAATGTTTTATCACGCCGACCCATTGTTCGAACCACGGACTAAGTGTCGTCCCAAACTCTTTCTCCTGCTTGGAGGGTCCTTCCTTTGGGCCACTTGTTGTTAGTTGCCCTTCTTCTCTTGGCCTTGTGATCTCATCCGTTTCATCCCATCTACTGATTTCGTCACTTTATGGGGTTCGTCCTCAACCTCATTCTCATCTTTTCGTATGGGGCTGTACTCTTCTGTGAAGTTTTCAGGGTCTTATTTGTACGGATACTTAAGCTTCCCTCGCATTTCTTCTCATAGTCCCCATATTCTCTCTCATAACTGTCAGGCGTACTTTGCCCCCCCTCTTGCTCCCCACTTTCCTCCTCAGATAAGGATTGCAATTTCTCGCCTTTCCTGAGGGGTGAGGGTCCCCTGCATGTGAGTTTTCTTTCCCTTTTTCGCAGCGTACTTCTTGGTTGTGTGGGCTTATAAACAACGTTGACCTCTGCCTACCTTGCCGTCTTTCTGGTCTACGCCATTCATCTTCGACAGGTACGTTAGCGCGGTTGATATCGTTCTCGTTATTGAACTCCATTTTCACTCAAATCGTTCTTGTGCCTATCATCACAAGGAAGACGAAAGACCCAGTCCACATTTCCAAGGCGAAGCCCCGTCCAAACAAAAGAGAAGACAAAACCCTGTTCCCATATAGCGTCAAGATTTACCCTCATTTCTAAGGATGCACCCCTTGCCCCAGTCCCCTTCACGCAATACAATATGATACACTGTTCCGCATCCTCCATCCCGATCTCATCCATCCCCCATAAAAACTATGATATATTGCCCCCGACATCCATCTAAATCTCATCCATCCCTCACAAAAACTATGATACATTGCCCCAGACATCCCCTCTCCTTGTCATTCAGCTCATGCAGCTCCTCCCAAAGGCACAGTCATAGCCACCCAAGAAAAAACAAGACATATCACAGATAAGATCTTTGTCGGCACTTATTATGCCGTCTCCCCAGTTTCCTTATCCTAGGCCTCTTGCAACCAATGTTTCACTGGATCTCGACTTAGAAACCTGACCAGCCGTTGTCTCGGAAATGACCCTTTCAACCCGGTTTCATCCAAATCTACCAACTTGAAGGTGTTCATCCTCATACGCATGGCGACCTGGTAAGGACCCTTGAAATTTCTTCCCAACTGTCCTGACCAAATGCTCTCTAGTACCGAATTTCTGACTAGGACCATTTCCCCCACCTGGAGTGGTTCTTTCTTGATATTCTTGAGTTGGTCTCACTTTACCTTATCTTTCATTCTGCTATCCAAAACTCGGTTCACCACCTCCTCTATTGCCTCCTCATTCCGAATAATCTGCCGACATCGAGTCTCAATCAACTGTTTCGTTGTCAAGTGCGGATCGTCATCTAGCCTATTCCAAGTTGGTACTAGGGCTTCCACTGGGAAGTCAATTTCCCTCCCATACCACAACTTGGTCGGAATACATCCTGTAGTTCTCTTTGGAGTTATGTTTTCTGTGAAAGCGACCTACTTAAGGTATTTGATCCAGTTCCCAAGATCGTTTGCTGCTAACTTCGCGATCGTGTTTTTCAGGGTCCGATTTTCCCTTTCCACGGGCGCATCAACCTCCGAGTGGTACCCCCATGCCCAACTTTCATAAATGAGCCTCTCTGGGAGTATCTGGGCCTCTTTTTGGCTAGGTTCATGCAGTCCGAGTGGTTGGTACCAACTTGGCCTACCTCTACAGCCTCCTGATCCCTCCATTTCATTTTTAAAAGCTACCCTTTTGAGTTTAAATATCCAAGAGGCAGCCTCGCTTAAAAGAAAAAAACCTTGTGGACCTTTTTCTCGATTTTTTCTGATTCTACCCCATTTTGAGTAGTCTGATGTATTTCCATGTGCCTCGGTGCTATCTCAGCCTTGGATCTGGCAGAGATCCAAGGCCAGCAATATTCCGATTTACCCCGAAGTGGTCCTTGCTTCAAATTTGAGCCTCATAGCTCACTTTTTCAATTTTTGGTGCATTTGGCCCCCTTTTTGGCCCAAATGAACAGTTTCGTCCTTTTCTCTCTTTTGTTGCTTTCCATTTTGGGGTGCCAACTCATTCTGGAGTTGGTTGTTTGAGCTGGCCCTACTAGTAACAACTATATCTTCTCCTTCATGGATCTGAATCTGACCCAAAAGAAAACCAGTCCATTCTTTTTTGTTTTTTCTCTCATTTTTGCCCTTTTAATTCAGATATTGTTTAGATAATGCCCCAAGGGTGTTATCTCTGTGATCCGGATTGCCCTCCACCAAATCTGGAGGGATGAGGTCATAGTAGGGACCCCAACAGGCCGACACATCCTCCTCCACCCTTTTCTCCCCCTTTGTCTCATTCCCCCATTTTTTTCTCCTCTTTTTTTCTTTTTTCCTTTTACTTCTGTTGCGACAAGTGTCAAACAACTGTGAACTATCTTTTTAGGCCATAGATCTTAATGTAGGGTCAAATCCAGCCCCAACAGTTGGTCGTTATATCTCGGATTGCAGTAATGGAGCCCCCACACTCATGGGGGCTCTATTATGCCTCTGTTAGTCTCAATTTTGAGCCCTCCTTGCTCCAATTTTTTCTAGGCATTTCATTTTCTGCATGGAGCCTCTTGGGACTTTATTTTTTCATGCCTTGCTAGTCCGAGATATCTCGGATTGCTAGGCAGTCCTCCCATCACCATTTCCCCCCCCCTTTGGCCTCCTAACTCTCTCTCCTTTGGCCCGTTCAATCCTTGCCCGCATGGGCCGGCATAGGAAAAACTCATCTTGAAGGATGGACACCCCTGAGTCTTTTACAAGTGCTCAATACTTCCTGATTTACAAACTTTGTCCCATTATCAGCTATAAACCTTCTGATGAATGGATGCCTTAGGTAGAAGTCTTCAATTCATCATGCCACTGTTATCCCTGTTTTCTTCTTCAGAGTTACGGCTTCCACAAACCCACTAAGGTTATCTCAAGCGTAAAGTATGTACCTATATCCTTTCATAGATACAAGCATGACTGCGAGATCGAGGTGGACCGGATGTGCCGGTCCTAACACCCGCGTGGGTCTCAAGGGTTCGAAAACCTGAACCGTACTCCGCCCTTGACAGATCAGACAGGACTGGCGGTATGTGGCAACCATGCTTTTAATTCCTGCCCAGAATTAGAGTGACACTATTTTTGCCAGCGTTCCCTTCGAGGAGCGATGTACCTCAGCTAATCCATCGTGCATTACCTGAATTATGTCCACCTGCCAGGATCGTTCTCACACAACCCTTCTGGGCGTTAGGCCTTCCTCCTTCTTGAAGAGGTGTCAATTCCTCAATACGTATTTGTCGGTCTCTTCTCTCGCCTTAAGGCCGATCTCCGAAGCCTTCTTATTTTCCACGAGCATTAGACCGCTTTCCCTTAAAATCCCATCGTAAGTCTTAATAAGGAAAAATTCCTTCCTATTCTGACGGTCCTCCTTCTCATTTTGTGTCTGGTTCACCAGGTACTGCTGCCGCTTCTGTTCCCATGACTCAACCAGCTTCATAACTGCTTCCCGTTCTCCTGCTACTGTCATCGCCATCAGTTCCTCCAGTGGCCCCATAATGCTTCTCTTCCTTACGACCATGCCTTGTAACTGATCCTTCCCTAAGTTTCGCAACTATGGCGGGAGACCCTTTTTCCAAGGCTTTAATCCACAACTCCCTCGATGTGCAAGCCGGGTCTATCACCTCATTGTCCACCACAAGGGTCCCTCCCTCGTAGTCGAGGAACGCGTCGATAGACTCTGTGTCTTTAACTGGTTCCGGCGCTATGCAAACCCTGCTCATGTCATCGGCCCTATTTCTAAGGCTGACAATGTGCTCGATCTTATAATCGAACTGACAAATGAACACTACCCATCTTCCCACAGTAGGGTCTATGGGCTTGTAATTCTTTAGCGCTCATGCGACGTTCATTGGATCGGGTTTCAAAATGAAGCGTCTCCCAAACAGCTAGGCTTGGAAGGTCTTGAGGCAGTGAAGGACGGTCGGTACCTCCTTCTTGAATTGCGAGTAGCGATGCTCTACAGAGTTCAATGTCCTACTATTGAATTTGATGGGCCTCTCTATCCCATCCTCACCTCTCTGTATCAAGATTCCTCTCACCGCTAACGGTCACTCATCGGTCTCAAGTACAAACGGTCGCCCTACCTTATCATTGAAACACGGAGCGACAATGACTCCGACGTCAATATGTCTTTGAGGGCCTGGACTGCGGTCTCCTTCTTCTCGGTCCAATCCATTGTGCCTTCCTAGCAGATCATGATCTAGATGGGTTCCGCTATCTTGGCAAAACCCTTGATAAAAATCCTCCAAAACCTCACAACCCCTAGGAAGGTCCTTACTTCCGTTATGGTACGTAGGGGTGTTCGTCATTGGGAGATCTTGTCCGTTTTGGTTGGGTCGGGTTTTCTTCCGTACGCCTCGCGGCGGAAGCCCAGGATGGTTACTTTCGGGACTGCAAGGATACTCTTAGGACCATTGGCGGTGATGTTGTACACCAAAAACCTGTGGAGGAGCTCCTTGATATCTTGTAAATGGTCCAATACAAATTTTTGTACTCCGGGTTAAACTTCAGTTTCATCCTTCTCCCGGGCGCCCTTGATTGGATTGACATCAATGCAGGGCTCGCACTTTGCTGGGAACATGTCCCCAACAACTGCGAGCATCATCCTTTGTGCTTCTGCCACAACATTGGTGAAGCCCATAGGGTTTACTTGCATTTGCAGTTGGCCTACCAGGGTATGCATGGCCGTGTAGGATTTATCCCAAGCGTCCAACGAGAGCTAATCGTATCCGAAATACAGATCTACCAATGAGTAAATGCTTCGACCAGCGTGGGACTCTGCCAACAAGTCTGTTTGAGGCAACGACTCTGCATCCTGGATAGTGACAGCATTCAATTTCTTTAGATCCTGGATCCACCTAAGCATTTTGTTAGGCTTCCGGAATACAAACCACCTGTTTGCGTATGAAGATGCGGTAGCTTCTGTAACAAAGGAGTCGATTTTTGTTCTAAGCAAATTTGTTACCTCTCCCGCTATTCCAAAATCGTAGGTTGGTTCTTTGTCATTCCAACATTCGTGCTCGATTGTGCGAATCTTGATGAGGGGTATCAACTTTGTGTTCAGTTGTCCCTTCTGATGGGCATTGAAGACAAATGGCAGGTGGAATTCTTGACATGCTTCTTTGATCAAGCGTGTTTCCTGCTCCGTCATGAATCTCTCTATTCCTATCTTCATAGTCTCTTGTACTTCGTTCGGTATTCGATGCCCTTCCGTTGGCCGTCTTTCTCTGATCACTCGAAGAACTTTTTTCTCTATTTTCATGGTTTCTTCCTTTGTTGTCTCTAGCAGGATCGAGACAGGCTTGGCCTTCTTTCTTACTGACTTGTACTTGTGAACGCTTCCTTCTGGGAACTTTCTCCTAAAAAATGAACAGTTGAGACCGCTCTTGGTACCTCAGCAAGTCGTGGCTGGATGTTGATCAATTTCCCATTTAGGCAGTAGCCCTTTCGAACTTCTCCCTCCAACTTGGTGAGCGCGATCGGATCCACCCTACCTTATGGTACTTGAATATTAAACGAGCTACAATAACTCAGGGATTTCAAGTGTTATCCCTAACTACTCATCCCGCGCCTCCTTTGGTCTAGGCAGACTGACCCGTAATTCGACCTTTATTTTTTTTTCTATCATAATATAGCCCTAAAGCATCATCCTCCTGTCTCCACTTCCCATATTGAACCACTCTTTCTTGTTGAATGCTTCCTCGATAATGATCTCTACCCTTTCTCTCATCCTTTCCATCCGTGCGAAGGCCCCCGTTGCTAATTTCCCCTTTGGTGTGTCGCCTCCTGTCCCGATGAGGCGAAGCAGCTCACCACGTCTTGTCACTGGGTCTTCTATGTCTACCATGAATGCCCCATCATGCAGGTGCATCCTTATTATTTCCACATTCGCACACAAAGGTTTTGCAAGGATTATGTCATGGTCCATCTCGTCCATGACGGTCATCCGTTGAAATGACCAAATGGACTCTCTGACGCCCGCCTTTACTGCGCACTTAGTGACATATCCGAAGAACGGGATTTCCCCACCTGCCCCGCGGATGCTTCCGGTTGTTTCTTTGTTCATTGCGCATCCCATTATTTTCGCAAAGTCTTTCTCGATGAGCGTGATTTCGGCCCCTTCGTCCACCAACGCATCTGTGTGATGGTTTCCCGACAGGTAGCACATGAAAACTAAGCTTTGTTCTGAGTGGCGCTGTCGGTGTGAATACCCTTACAAGGATTTCCGCCTTGTTTTTTTGCAAGTGACAGAAAATAGGTTTGGTTTGAAATTTTAGTACACTGCACGAGTTGCGGTTGTGTCTTGTTAACGCTGACTAAATGGCTGACTAGAAACAAATTGTGTGTGGGCGCGCAATTCTGAAGCGCACGTGATGATTCTTATTTTGATGCTATAAAGTCGGCGTTTTCGCCGGCAAAATTTTTGGCTTTGATTAAAACTAGAAAAAGTTTTACTTTTATTTGAAGTGACCATGGTACATCTGCGTTCATACGGCGTGCGTCATTGGAAGTGGTGTTGCTTTGGGCAGTAATTGGGGTGTGCGAGAGGAAGTAGAACGCAAGCGGTGACCGCTGCGCGGTAGATACGAGAGGTTGGCAGTCGTGGACGGAGCGAGGACCTATGAGCGGCGGGCGTCATAGGTCGGCAGTCATGAACTTGGTCCATGGACAAAGGAGTAGCATTGAGGTATTTTGGTAGGCCCGTGTGTCGTGTGACAGCAATTTATATTGAGTTTTGCAATGATCCATCTCAGCCTTGGGTAATAGCACTATTGGTAATGGCATTGGACTTTCAAAGCGAAGGTACAGGAATCGAGGGCGGCGACCGGCGGCGATGGAATATCGGAGCGGCTGAAGATGCCGAGGGGTTGAGGGCCCGGCGGGGACATCCCCCTTGGTTTTGTTGCCGGCCGATTTGTAAACCCGGTCAACTGAACTGAGAGAGATAGTGGCGGTCTCCCTTCCCAAAAATCACCGGTTCCTGATACGTATATTTTTATTTCTACTTTTATTATTTTAGTTGCCGGCCCTGTTTTTGGGATGCGACACCAACATTGGTACCAAGGTTGTTTCCCAGGGCCAGCGGGCATGAGCAATTGATACACCCGTGAACCTGTGAAGCGCAGGCCGAGGAGTTTAACGTGCATGCCAACCGGGTGGTGATTGGCCCACGATGCGAAAAAGAACTGAGTCGTGGGAACCCCCTGCGGGGCACACCGTCCGCCACCCACCATCTGTTGTGGGAGATCTGAGTGTGAGCATGCCCGTCGGGGCCCGAAGATTGTGAACTATGCCTGAGCAAGGCGGGGCCAGCGGGTACCCACGGGAGGCTGCCGCATTTTTCATTGTGCAGCAGGTTGTCCCAACAACAGGCCAGATTGAACCCACCTCTGCTTCGGTCCTCAAAGTTCTCATTTGAATATTGGCTGCTACTGTCGAGGGCCGTTCTGGGCCCAGTTTACCAAGGCCCACACATAGGCCTTGCAGCCGGCCGCGCCTTCAGTTTCACGGCCAGCTGTCTGGGTAGAGGCTTAGCCATTAAGGGCTCAAGGTGGCGGTGGGCTCTGCCTGAGCCTAGTAGAGCAGGAGAGGCTGTAGCAAGCTGGCGGTGAAGTCAGCTGGGCGCACTGCTCATCGGGCCAAGCTATAAGGGCGAAAGACTAATCGAACTAGTCGGTAGCGGCTCCTTCTGAATTTTCCCTCAGGATAGCTGGTGCTGTTGAGCGGCGTGTCGGGCTGCCGTGGGACCGGGTGCTACGGCAGCGGCTAGCGCAGGAGTATGGTGGCAGGAAGCAGGCAGGACGACGGGGAGGACTCGTAACGGGCGGGGTTGACTGGGCTGCGCTAGCTGGAAGGGCAGAGTGACACAACGGAGCAACCACGCTAAGGCAAAAGCAGCAAAAGAGAAGCAGAGAACATAATGGACCTGGATGGGATTTCGCGCCAGGTACATTCGAGGAGTAGAATGGCGGAGTGGAGAGGGATAATAGCTATAGAGGGTTGTAAAACACATAGCTCGCTCGATTCTTGATGAAATCAGGCGAGCCGGGAGACGAACTTGGGGTTTTGATGCAAGGCGGATCTATTGGCAGGGACAGTTTGGCGATAGGAGGTGTGTTTGAGGGGCTGGAAGGGAAAACTGGTGCACGGGGCTATGGTGGGAGCGAAGAAGGAAGAAAATGGAAAAACGCATATCTCGCTCGTTTCCGGATGGAATCGGGTGAGGAAGGATGCTAAATGGGGGTTTTCTATAGCTGCAAGTAGGATGGTGAGGTTAGTTTTTCTATAGGATTAATAGATACGGAGTTAGATAGATAAAGTAGGGCGCTGAGAGGGACAAGGGAGAGATGGAAGTTGATGTATGAGGTCGTTTCTCGACCGCTTTTTGGATGAGGAGATGTTATCCCGGGGTTCTAACGTACTGCGAAATGAGCTATGGATTCGGATTTTGCATTTGAGTCATAGATTAGCCGGTGTGGGATGTGGGGGTTGCGCCTGGGCATACGCCCAATGAGCGGGCTCGAAGTAACGACAAGTTTTCTTATTATAATAGGAATGTATTTTCTCATATTCTAGCGGAAGATTCACTCTCGTGTTGTAAGTTTCTAAGCAGAGCAGCAAACTACGGGCAACTGTGTATGGTAGGAAGGGAGGGGCTTGCCTTTTGCTATGGAGTGCAACAACGCTGCGTTGATTGGGGGTCGCCGACAAGCATGTTGATGGGACGAGAGAACGGGAAAGATAAGGGAGAAGAAGCAAAGGTGGCGACAAAGCTTACCTGGCTGTGAAGGGAGGCATTGTCGTCTCCTAGGTTGGCGCTGCATCCGGAAGATCTATGCTGAGGGTGGATGCTAAAACATGAATGCATACGGGGAGCTTGCAGCGGAGCACATCTTGCATTACTTCAAGGCAAAGCTCATATCCATTATGCAAGAGGGGGGATGAATCCGGTCTCATGTAGCGATAAGTTCATTTCTTTTTCTTTGAAGATTTTGACAGATAGAACGACTCCCCCGGCTCAGCTTGCTTTGGCAGTCGTGATTCCCTCAAGGTAGACTTAATCCTCATCTAGCTGATCGCATGCGTTTTGTTGGCCACGATAGTGCTCCACCGAGCCCGTGGTCTCTAAGCCAGCTATTTCCAGCTGCTTTCTTAGGTTCTATCCAAGCCTGCCCAAGCGGATAGCCAGATACAGACATGTTATGAAGGTAATTGCAGAAAGCATGTAGTGGAGGGGAGAAAACAGTGAGAGGGAGATGTGCAACTTCGGATTGGATGCTGTTGTTGGCGGAGGCAAGTACCACTACGGATTAGGAGTTGCCAAGCGCCGGAGTTTAGCCAGTTGGTTGTTATGGGAAACATGTGGTGAACCTACCCATTTTTAGGAAAAGATTCATTCGATTTTTTTTGCACATCATATCGATGGAAGCAGCACAGGTTGAGCAGTGAGGGTGGATACTTACCTGTTGACAGATGCGTTGCTCATCCTGACTGTAGAATAACCATTCTCTACCTCTTTATGTGCATGACTCAAAATGCAGTGTATCCGTCCGCGTTTAGAGGAGGATTCATTTAAATTTGGGTTTGGTGCTGATCGTTGGGTCAGGGGCAGCAAACGCGGCAGTTGAAGCTCGGAGAGAGAGAGAGAGAGAGAGAGAGAGAGAGAGAGAGACTTTCTTGTGGGCAGTTGGAGATTTAACTGCAAATGATGCGCTGATCAAGGGGGCTGCCGTACTATGTCCCTCTGCGCACTTAGCCGTCTTAGTTGGCGGGATGACTTGATCAGATTAATCTGCCCAGTGGAGAAGATTCCAGCTGGCTGTACAGTTGTCGGGAATGGGGTGTTACGACTGCTGATCTCTGAAAACGGCCATTTACGCCCAAATTTTCGTCAGCAAATTATCTGCAGCCTGTCATTACTGTTGTACACTGGGCTGTTGCTGCAGCCTTTTCTTGAGTTGCTGCTAGACGGTTTTTTCAAGGCCCTACTGCGACACAGTGCAGTTTCCGGTTCCCCTCAGCTATAGCTATCTACTACGAGGACCAATGTTGTTAAGGGCACTCGCATTACTAAGTACTCGGGTGCAACTGCAGGGGGCCGGGGTTGCCACTGTGGCTGGCTTGCCGGGGTTGCTGGGCCTGCTAGTGTGGATAATACTGTGCACCACTGTTGTGCATCCGACGTCCATTTTGCTGATTTGCCAGAGTGTTTGGTCGGGTCTTTGCTGTGTGCTCGCAGTGCACCTGGTTGAGCACTAACTGAGGGACTTGCCGTATTTTGTTACTGCACCCGGTTATTACGCGTGCGGTGCTGGTTAAGTATTGGCTGCTTCCATCTGCACTCCGAATAGAGCACGGGGGAAGGCATTTTGACCAATAGCAACGGCGGTACGACTCAAAGGAGGAGTGATCAAACTTTGCGAGGTGGATTACCGCCGCGATTCGGGGCAAAAGTTGGGTTTTTCAAAGGGGGTTACTGCTGCGAGTTGGAGGGTCATCAGGGAAGTCAACAGTTAGTGGTCTGGCTTCAGTTGACGGAGCAGTCGGCAGTTTGGTTTTAAGCTAGTAAGTGGCCGAGCGATATTTGGCCATCATTGCGGGGCCCTCAGGCGCATCAAGGTATCAAGGCCCTCTCCTGCGAGTCTGAGAGCACCGTTCTTGAATATGAGAGTCTCAAATCTGTCTCCTTCTGCCTTTCTTACTCCAAGTCTACTCTGTTGGTTCTAAGAGGAAGGCGGCAGGCGGGATTGCAACTCGTAATCCACATCGAAGCCTCTGTGGGAGGTTCGCCCCACCGATTGTGGGAGCTCTGCCGAAACCCAGGCGGGGTTCTGGAGGCAGGGAACTTCAGGTATAACTTTCGTTTGACACGTGTGATCCCTTCTCCTAACTGTTATCCTTGGGTTATCTGAAATTAGCTATGTGAGGATTTTACTTTATTATGTATATCAGACATGTATAGTGAAAGGTAAATCAACAACTATATGTGAGAAATCAGACGTTTTCTTTGAGTGAATTCAGACAGAATGAACTGGAGGAAGGTGGGATGAAGGTGTTTCGCATGCGTTTAACTGGGTCAACCCAAGGCTGAGCTCCTCTAAAGTTGATGTGGGCTCAGTGCTATGTTTATTTGTGTTTGCGGGGCTGACTGTATGATCTTTGAGGACTGGGCCTATCCTAAGTTGGACGGACCAGTCGCTGTTTTCTTTGGAGGTTTCTAAACAAGAGGATGGGCGTCCTAAGTTGGGAGGACTCAGAATCCTGGTGTTTCTCTTGGGTTGCTGAAAACAGAGCTGTGAATATTATAAGTTGCGTAGACCCAGTTTTGTGTGTGTTTCTTTTCTGAGGGGAACAAAGGCGTAAGACTGAGCATACCCTTAAGTTAGGGCGACTCAGTCATAAGCCATGAAAAAAAAACAACCAAAAGTATAGAAATTTGATATATATTATACGAATTTGTATCATCTGACAGGGCACCCTAAGTTGGGAAAGTTAGTCAGTAAGTCAGGTAAAACAAAAAGAAAAGAAAAGCAAGTGAAGAATATAATGAAGGTAACTCGGGCAGGCTGAGCGTACCCTTAAGTTAGGGCGGTTCAGTCCTATGCTCGTGATAACACGAAAGGTCAGAGAGTTAGTATAAATTGGTTTTTACTTCCCCTTCTAAACACAAGGCAGAGTTGGATGTCTCCCTAAGTTGGGTAGGTCTGACCATCTACCTAATAAGAGAGAAAACCATGAAGTTTGTGCCAAAGTATTCATGGTTGTTCTAAACTGTTGTTGCGGAGGCTAAGCGTACCCTTAAGTTAGGGCGGCTTAGTCATACGTCGTCTCTTATTCAGGCAGATCAGGCGTACTCTTAAGTTAGGGCAATCTGGTCGCATTGCCTTATGTAACTTAACTGTTTAGGCTAACTAGGTGTACCCCTAAGTTGGGGCGGCCTAGCGATATGCCCTTATCGTTGATGTTATGTAGGTTGGACGTACCCTTAAGTTAGGCAGGTTAGGCACACCCCTAAGATTGGGCAACCTAATCCTGTGCCCTACATAACTTTGTCTAGAGATGACTAGGCATACCCTTAAGTTAGGGCAGTCTAGTTTTATGCTTAATGTCGTCAGTTAAGCAGAAGCCAGACGTACCCTTAAGTTATGGCGGTCTGGTCATATGTTTTATGACTAGAGTCAATGCTGTGTTGGACATACCCTTAAGTTAGGGCAGTCCAGTTGTGCGTACTTTTACTTGTTTACTTAGGCACGTTGGACATACCCTTAAGTTAGGGCATTGTTTGATCGTATGCCATAAGCAAGGGGGACATACAAAGGGAAAAGAACTGAGAGGTGTAACGAACTACTTGGACCAAACAGATGTGGGATTATGAGAGATGTTTTGTTTATGCATGCTTGTGGGCTCTCACTCTAGGGCGTCCTTTCGATAGGTTACCTGCTTAGATGCTCGCCAAGTGCTGGAGCCATAGGTAGATGAGATGGATGAAGGGAGGGAGAGTTTGGGATAAAGATAGGATTGACTTTACTTGAAGTTTGAGTTGACGATAGCTCACGGTACCATCTTCTAAAAGGGGATCTTGTAAATTATCTTCAATCCTAACTATCAAGCAAGTGTCATAAGTTAGCCCCAAGTATAGCTTTGCTTGGTTTTTCTGTTTTCAGCTTTGTATAACTCTTGGCAGTCTCCTGTTCCAACGGGAAGCGCTGCCAAAATTTCTACAAATCTGGAAGAGTTAGTTATTTTTGGACTCGTAGAGAACTAGAAAGACACTTTTTCTACGGGAAGCACTACCAAAATTTCGTAGAATCTGAGGAGTTAGAATATTTTTAGTTAGGAGAAACTTGGAAAATCCAGATGCTCAGTGACTTGATACTGATAAGGGGAGCTGGCAATGAGATTGGTAGAGGAGCTAGGTTACGAATTGAGTAGTATTCCCCTTTTTGGCATGAACATAGTAGTGGTTTTTCTTTGGCCTGTACAGTGATGCAGGTGTTCATATTTCGTTTGAAGGCTTGATTCATTCAGTTTGATCCTTCAAAGGATCATTATTCTGTTATCTTTTGATAACAGGTCGGTTTCCGACTCAACTCTAATTCACTCTCGCTACTCAACCTAAAGGCCTTAGCCCTTGTGGATTGAAATGTTTCTTTTGGGTTTTTACCCAGACTTTATTGAATGGCCATTTAAAAAGGACTAAGTATTTTATTGTGAAAGGCTGGACAAAGGTTGGGGTTTGTGTGGATAAGGCAAAGGGGTGTGAGTGAAGAGAATAGTTGAAGTTGACCCCGAGTAGTGCATGGACTTTTGGTTGAATCTTTGATATGATTGCAGGTATGTTTGGTGATTCGGATTTTGGATTTGACTGCCTACGATCACTTAAGTATATATGGATGAGAGGAGTCCCACTGTAATTGTGAGAAGTGATCGTCACATATTTATAATCTTCTATAAATATATGTACATACATACGCGTTGGGTATTCGCACGACCTATTGTGACTGTGTGCAAGGGTTAAACAGGTTATACTTTGAGGGAAAAGGGAGATTCCCCTTTCATCCTTTTTGCTTTTAGAATTTTATAGTTGGACGTTATAGTCCGTGGTAGCCGTCAAGGTCAAACCCCTTGATTTCTCTCCAGGCCCTGGATGATGGAGCCTGCCTCCTAGGCCACGAGAGGTGACTGTCACCACAAGCATAAAACCGTGTACCACCCACTCTCCGCAGGATACAAAAGAGGGTGTGGTTCTCAAACCGCGCACTTGGCGGTTGTCCAGCGTTGACAGATTAACCCTCAAGGCGCGAGTCAGCCGACACTTGAGTGTCGAACGCGACCATCAAGATTAACGAGGATCGCATGAGTATGGGTACTATATAATACGCCATCATTGCGACCGCTTGCATATGCTTGCATTGCGAGTCGAATATGAGTTAACCCTGCGTCCGCGCGATTTTATACTAAGTCTTACGCGCGATGCCTAACCGAATTCCGACTCAGAAAGTTATGGGTCAAATACTGAAGGGGCTGGAAGTGTTGTTGTGTTGTTGTGTTATTTGTTTTGTGTCCTTTTCATGTGTGCGAATATTGTAGTGTAATGCGTGGTGTGTGTGATTCGTTCTAGTCGACCGACGTCAAGTCGCGTTTGGGACTTCAACCCCCCAATGCGTCGATTCGCGTACGGGTTCGATTCTGGGCGTTGACCGCGCGTACCCTCTATGCTACAACAGACGAGAAACGCCCTCGGTTGGGCCACCTCTGCGATTGCATACAAAAAGTCTTCGCATGTGGCTCAGTAGCTCGGCGAGGATACGCCCACCCAAGGGATGGTGACAGCTCCCGCAGGTGGAGGTAAGCGGTGTCTCGCGTGACCTTGTTCTGTCGTAGGAGCTCGCGAGAGGTACAGCTGGCGCACTTGGTCGGAGCGGCAAACGCTCTCCCCGACAAGTCCTGCAAAATCCTGCGTGACGTGGCCGGAAGGGTCCCCGTGCGGGACCGATGCGCTCGACAATGCCCTCATAACTTTGCCACCTTCGCGAACTGGCAAGCTCAGACAAACGTCTGCGAAAGCCTTTTCCAGGTTTTTCATGTCCATGAGAATCTTCTGAAGGTTAATGACTTCTCGCGGTGCCTCCTCCTCCTCCTCTTTTTCCTGATGTTCTGGACCTGTGTAACACACCGAACATGTTCGGAGCTTTTTCGAACGTCCGAACATGTTCGGGTGTTCGGCCAAACGTCCCGCGCACGTGTTCGGCCGAACATATATAAAAAAAATAAAATAAAATAAAATAATATTTGGTTTGTGATTTTTCACTTGAGTTTGGTTACGAATTTGAGCATAGCCCTGAGGCAAACGTTGTTTGTTTTATTATTTTACATAACATATATTGTTTTCAGATTTTTCTGAGAACTCTTTTGTTTTTGTTCTTTTTAATATTTTTTATGTTCGCGTTCGGGGGGTTTTGGGGCTCGTTCGCGTTCGGTCGCGAACGTTCAGGTTCGGTCAACGAATCCGAACACGATGCTACACAGTTCTGGACCTTCCTCTATCTCTACTCTTTTCTTGGTCAGCAACTGTCTAAGGCCCTTCAGGAGCCTAGGACTTGCCTGGAGCATGGTCTGGAATGAGACCGACACCATGGTCCCTAGCAACTTGCTAAGGGTGTCATCGATCTCGGGCATACTCAGAATAGGGATCTGGTACTGTAATTTCTTATTGGCCGAGCTTGCTTTGTCTATCGGGGTCTCTTCTTTAGGTTTCCCGTAAACCCTCTCCTGCTTCTGCGCCTCAGTCTCTTGGGACACCGTCAGGCCATTCCCCGCATCCTTCATAACTGCGTCATGTACGACCTTCTTTTTTGACGCTCTCTCCCTTGTGGTCATGTTCACCTTTTCCCGCCCGTCGCTTTTTAGAATAAAATTAGCCTACGGCCCGCGCCCTCGCGCCTGTTCCCAAATGATTTCCGCTACCTGCTCAGCCTCTACAGTGGCGGTGTCCCACGCGGCGGTCCCACACCCAGACGCAAAGTAAATTTTGTGTCGGACCTCACGGTCGTGTTACGCAGGAGTCTTTTTGTCACTTTAACGAAACACCACTCCGACCGTACGCGCGTGCTATACCTCTCGCGACTCCCTACGACAGGTTAGGGATTCCGTGAGGTACAACATACCTCCACCCGCGGAAGCTGTCACCATCCCTTAGGTGGGCGTATCCCTGCTGAGCTACTGACCCACGTGCGAAGGTTTTTACATGCAATCGCAGAGGTAGGTTAGCCGAGGGCGTTTTCTCGATCGTCGTAGCATAGGCATACACGCGGTAGAACGCCTTAAGACTGACCCGTATATCGTGCCCCGAGGTGCTAACTTCCCCGGACCAACTATCTCATCGGGTCGACCTTTCCGGACAGTCTTCCACGCTTAGTTAACTAGGACAATGACTTCATGTCTCCTCTGTTGACCTTATGAGAAAAGTCAAAGTCAAGCCCCTTTGTGATCTCCCATTCTCAAAAGAATCCAAGACAAATGACTTTCTAAGCTCCGACCAGCTTGCGATCTCATTTCACATATGTATATATAAGTATGTATGTAAGTTAGGGGGAGCTGAATGAGTGGTAGACCTCACTTTCACAATTGCGGTGTCCCGTGTCCGAATATCCCAGATAATCTCAAAGTTCAGAAAGACAGTTCAAATGCCCAACACCTGTGCAGATGCAAGAAATCACATACACACATACAAATGCAAACACAGAATGCGCTACAAGCGTCAACCTTTAACCCATTCATAGCAAGTCCCTCACTCCCCAAAACCTTGAAAACAACACTCCTTCCTACTCCTGACTCCTTTTACTTAGCCCTTCACCTTTTCAAAGACCTTCGAGAGTGACTTGGACAATTCAGGCATAGATACAGGGGAAGATATGTCCGTTTTCTTTTCAGGTTTTGTTTTAGGTGTGGGTATCAAGCCATGTGGAAGTTGAGTCGGAGTTCTACCGACATGTTATCCAATGATAACATAATTGCAGTTCCTTACGGATTTCTTCCGTAGTCTTATCCAAGAGTGATGAACCTGTAGACACAGCACAGTCCGAAAGAATCTTAACATCTTCTCTCCAATGTTGGGTTCTAGAAGATCTCTTCTAGACTTGTGACCCAGAGTTCGGTGCTCATCGTCGACCTATCGCCTATCTTCTACCATATTCTAACCGTCAATCCGCTGCCCGGTCAGTCCAGGCGACGAACAGAGTTCATTCCTAGTCTCTTCGTCCCAGCGTTTCTACTTTGCTTTCCCCTTTTTAAGCTTAATTATAAGTCTCATGTCCCTAGTAATCACAAGCAATACCATCAATTTCCATTCAAAGAAGAATCACATGATAAGATCAAATCATAATCTTAAAGAGTGATAAGTCTCTCTGGGTCAAGATCTCACTAATCCTTCCTTACTAGAATCAGCGAGTTAGTAATGGACTGAATCAATTTTATGGCAGTAGATATCTGGTGATAGATTGATCAGGATACACTCAAATTTTTGTTAGTATCAGGCTTTGAGCGTTGATGGCGATAAGGCAGGCTTCTTAGAGCCTCACTTCTCTTATCGCCTAATATATAGTATTACGGTGATAAGGCAGGCTTCCCAGAGCCTCGCTCCTNATGGCGATAAGGCAGGCTTCTTAGAGCCTCACTTCTCTTATCGCCTAATATATAGTATTACGGTGATAAGGCAGGCTTCCCAGAGCCTCGCTCCTCTTACCACCTAGTATATATATGTTAATATGGCGATAAGGCAGGCTTCTTAGAGCCTC
>BFEA01000083.1:761375-788322 GCA_003427395.1 Chara braunii
TTTTTTTTTTTTGGGGGGGTCGGGTCTGGAGCCGGGGTTGGGGTGCCCACCCCCGGACCCCCGGACCCCCGTCGAGGCCCCGGGGCCGGGGCTCGACAACCCTGCTCACAACCATATATATGTATGTGATCGCAGACAATCAAATTCAAAGTTTGAACCACAGAACATACCTTCAATCATATCAAAGAATCAACCAAAAGTCAACACATTACATGGAGGTAACTTCGATCATTCTCTATACTCATACCCCTCGCTTTAGCCATACAAACCCCAACCTTTGTCCAACCTTCCATAATTAAATACTCAATAACTTTGTTAAATGGTCATTCAATAAAAGTCCGGGTGAAAACCTTAATAAAACAATGGAAACCATTAGGGATAAAGCCTTTTAGGTTGATTATTGAAGATGAATTGGAGTTGAGTCATAGGCCGACGAATCGGCAACCAACCTGTTATCAGTGATAACAGAAGATGATCCTCATGAGATCAAGCTGAATCTATTCCAGATCCTGAATCAAATGATCAAGAGGACGTGTAACACAAGACATACCAACACCCAAGCTAAACTCATAAGTATATGGAGAATAAAGCTCCATAACACATCCTCACCCAAGGTCCTCCTTCAAGCTAAGTCTAGGCGTACCTCTAAGTCAGTACCCAACGCAAGGTAGACCGATGGCAGCATCTCTCCTATTCATGGTGGATTGTCACAATTGCCACCTATCAAAATATATTCCAACTCCTTTAAACTGAGAAAAATTCGGCAACGCTTCCCGTACGAAAAGTGTCATCTCATAATTTATACTAGCCCAAATATGAAAACATAAATAATCTTTAACTATGGAAAGTCAAATTTTGTTTAACTCCCTTAATTAGTAAAAATTTGAGCAGCACTCCCTTTAAAAAAATAAAATTCACAGATTTATACTAAGTCTGATTTGAACTCAAAAAACAAACTTTGAGTTCCACTTAGACAAAATTTAACTCAACTCCTCAGATTTGTAAAAATTTCAGCAGCACTCCCTTTGAAAAAGTGTTAATCCAACATTTATACAAAACTAAGTTCAAAATCTTAAAGTGACTTTTGACTTCTTAAGGTCCAATTTTTTCTAACTCTTTGGATTTGCAGAAATTTTGGCAGCACTCCCTTTAGAAAGTGAGACTTCGCAGATTTCTACTAAGCCATATATAAAATTTAGATAAGGTGGACTTCGAAAAGTCAAAATCTAACTAACTCATTGGATCTGCAGAAATTTCGGCAGCGCTTCCCGTAGAGAAAGTAGCTTACCAAGATTTTTACAAAGCCAAGTATAAGAAATGATCCTAGAAAATCCAAGAATTTACCTATAAAAAAAAAAAGTTAGCTCATAAAATGCAGGAATTGAAACTAACTCCTATAGCTTTAGCACGTGGCGAACAACTAAAACAACTACCTATCAAACTGAATCTCAGACTAAGTAGTAATCTCACTCATCCACATGCAAGACCAAACCACAAGGAGTAAGTACTCTCACCATCCCCAAATCAAAATCCTCATAGATAGTTCATGAATCTTTCAGATGATTTAATCCTTACACCCAGCTTACATATGGCGTGGTGCTAGACCATTCAGCTTAGAAACAATATCTAACCTGCCTTTAGGATATACACGAACATGTTGCACAACTACTTTTCTCTTCTTTGGGCATATGACTAGATCATTCAGCTTAGAAACAACGTCTAGTCGCCCTGAACTGTTTAATATCTAAAATTTAATAGTTTTCTGACTGTGTTCTCAAAAGAAATGAAAATATGGGCAAGGCACTGAGCCATTCCGCTTAGAAACAATGCTAAGCTCGCCAGATTATTTCCAATTATACTCAGCATTTTCCTTTCTCTTCTTAATGATATGGCTTAGTGTTGTACCATTCAACTTAGAAACAATGTCTAACTGTCAGTTCACATTCAAGTATAATAAAAATACTTCCTGTTATACTCGGTTTATACTTATGTGCATGGTTTTCAGTCTAAACCATTCAGCTTAGAAACAATGTTTAGCCTTAGACAAGAAATCCTCGCTCATAAATAAAATAAAACGCTGAACCATTCAGCTTAGAAACAATGTTCAGCCTATCCTTAAACCATTCAAAGCATGAAGTCGGATTCTTCAGCCTAACTTTAGTCAGAAACCCCAAAAGAAACAGACAGATCAAACCATTCACCTAGAAACAATGCTTGGTCTCACAGATCAACCAGACAAACCCTTAGAAATAAAAAACAACAACTAGGTCATTTAACTTAGAAACAATGTTTATTCCTTCAAAAAATTCACATATAAACATATCACTGGGTCATTCAACTTAGAAACAATGCCTGGTCCTTGGTTGACCCGGTCAAACGCATGCAAACTGTTTTTTTCCCACGTTCCCACTGTTCATCCCCTAGTTCGTTTTCAGTCAAAAAAAAAAAAAAAACTTAAACTTCACGCATTAATTCATTCATTTTAGTCTGATTGAATCATGAAAAGAAAATAGAATCATAGGGGATCACATACATACAAGCAGTCAAACTAAAGGGAGATAGCCAAATATGAGTATAGTGGGTCATACAGATAAAAAAATTATACCTGGCGGTTCCCTGCCTCCAGAACTCCTCCTGACAAGCTATTCACCTAGAAACAATGCTTGGTCTCACAGATCAACCAGACAAACCCTTAGAAACAAACACAGCAACTAGGCCATTCAACTTAGAAACAATGTCTAGTCCTTCAAAAAATTATCATGTAAACATATCCCTGGGTCATTCAACTTAGAAACAATGCCCGGTCCTTGGTTGACCCGGTCAAACGCATGCAAACTGTTTTTTTCCCACGTTCCCCCTGTTCATCCCCTAGTTTGTTTTTAGTCAAAAAAAAAAAAACCTTAAACTTTACGCATGAATTCATTCATTTTAGTCTGATTGAATCCTGAAAAGAAAATAGAATCATTGGGGATCACATACATACAAGCAGTAAAACTAAAGAGAGATTGCCAAATATGAGTATAGTGGGTCATACAGATAAAAAAATTATACCTGGTGGTTCCCTGCCTCCAGAAATCCTCTTGAGTTCTAACTCCCGCAATCGGTGGCCAGACTCCCCTCATAGTCTTGCTGTAGTCCTACGGGTTGCAATCCCGCCTGTCGCCTTTCTCTCAGAACCAATAGACTAGACTTAGAGTGAGAAGGGCAGAAGGAGATGGGTTCGAGACTCTCAGATCCAAGAAAGGTGCTCCCAGACTCGCGTGAGAGGCCTTAGTTTCTTGGTATGTCTGAGGGCCCCGCAATGACGGTCAGAAACATGCCGCAGTTTGGTCAATGAGAAGTCAAACTACCAGCAAGGTCGCAACTCGTGACTCTCCTCCAACTTACTTCGCACTGCGGAACGAGAGGCACATCAACCAACAACCAAGTTTGTTTCTCACGGTTGCCTTGTTGCTGCTCCAACCCATAGAGTAAGTCGCATGCTAATCAACCGGTAAGTCCGCAGTCTCGCAACTCTCCTCAAATTAACTCACTCGATAGGATGGCAGCGTACCGGTCCATAAGTAAGCTTTTAAGCCAGCGGTAGTCTCCTGCTGCTTCACTCAACTGGACGGGCAACGCCTTAACTAGTAAGCAAGCCTGCTATCTCACTGTCCACAGGTCAGTGTCACATCGACTAGCAAGTAAAATCTCATTTCCCCTCTGCTCGCCCTCTCGCTACTCCGAGCAACGGTTGAGCACTGTCTCGGTTAGCGGGTAAGCCTTCCAATCCGTTGCTTGCCCCCTAGTTTCTCCTGCTGATACCATATGCAGCGCTCTAACCAAAATGGTAAGCATGCATCGTCCGTGGGCCGCCTGTTGCTACTCCGCTCGACCCACGGGCGGTGCAACGGTCAACTGGTAGGCTCATGTTCTTACGGTTCGCCTGTTATGTAAAACAGGGAGAGATCCTTGGCTTGTCAATGTGCGGATTCACTACTAGGTAAGTCCCCTTATTCTCTCTCCCCCGTTCACTTGGCTTCTGATACCCCAGCAGGGAAAGCAATATACAGTAGGTCGGGGGTGCTCACGATAGCAAACATAACGACCATGATCGCCGACTTGTCCGAATGAAAGGACTACGACTGTGGGGGAGAATGCCAGGGCAAATCCCGTTGAGCTGGTACGCACGGCTACGAATCACCACCCAACTATTTCTTCGAACATGCATGTACAAATGTATCTCTTGCTAAAACACGTACAAATATATTCAAAGAACTCCGGTGTGAATACAGACTAAGGTGTTGTGAATAGGTCTTCCACTAGACCTGAAAGTATGCAACGACTCTCTCTCGATGCATAAAAACGATCGAGGGAAGCTATTTCCGCCGATAGGATATGTAGAAATTGTAATGAATCTTTCGCAAGATGCGGGAAGATACATTCCCACCTTGAAGGCTTCCCTCCAACGCGTAGTCCGTAACACAGATGCAACTAAACTACTAACTCTTCTCTAGATTTAACTCCCCCATCTCGACTTGCCTTATAGGAAAGCCCCTAACTATCCCTTCCGCAGAATTTACATGCCCATTCGATCCGTCGTGCCCCAAAACTGCCCCGCGCACAGTCTTCTACACTATCCTCATAATCTGCCAACTTTCTTTCAAAACTCACTTCATAATCTGCTTCGCCCGACTTCAAAATGGTAGTATATCACCATCTCCTGCGCGTTTCCGTCTCCTAACGGGTGAAATCGATCATTTTCTATATTTTATTCCTCTCCCTCGTCGATGCCTTCACGCGTCATTTTCCTTCTCTATCTCTTCTTCTATTTACTCTCTTCCAAATCTAACATCATATTCGGGATTGCCCACCCCGAAAATGCAGGAATTTATCCTTTACTCGGCCAATCCTATCATGAATCATGCGAGTTGTCTGATATTCGTTGCGCCATACTCATCACCTCTCCTCGCTGCCTTGCCTTTGTCTTCAAACGCACCTGGCGCTAAACTATGTTTAGGTTCACCCCTTCTTTTCTTCAGCCTTGCTTTTCCTCTATGGCCGAGATCACGAGCAGCAATGGGATGAGCATCATCCGACTGAATGTTACAATGGCGATGCCCACGGAGAGGAACACTGTGGAGGGTGCAGGTTTCATTACACACCTATCCCTTCGCCCTTCATCCCTGTCGACGCCTACCTTTCATCGTTGTGCACAGTCCCATGGCTAACGCTTGTCATATTTCTTCCTTTTCTTTATCACTTCGTTTTGTCAGCGCTTAGCGCAATGGTCTGCTCGGCGGCTCCTGTGCACGTGGGAAACTTTTGAGGGATTCAGCTACCAAACAACTCGAACGGTCACCCCCTTTTTTTTAATTTTATACCCAAGTCTGACGGGCGATTTTACATGTTGACACCGCTACGTGCCTCCGTCGAGTTTCCCCTGGCCCGTTCTCTCTCAGAGGGGGAGCTCCCAGCCTCCTCAGACCCCTCAACTGACAGGCCCCCGCACAACTAATCAAGTGATGAGCCAGGGGCGCGATTCTTGTTAAAGGCCCAAGCATGGGTCTAAGAAGCACCGACCCTGCGCAAATCTCGGAGGTAGTAATAGATAGTCACGTGGGAACTTTGAAGACCGTCGCAGAGGAGGGTCCCATGTGCACCTCCTGTGGAGACAATACCACTGCGGACTCCCTCACAGTACCCTTGGCTGCCCCGCCCACGCACAGTCCTGCCCCTTTGGGGTCCCAGCGGGCATGCTCACGCTCCAACCTCCCGCAGCAACTTGTGGTAGGTGGGCGATACGGCCGCAAATAGCTCGCGCCACCCAGGTTTTCTTCCGTCTCGACACTAATCACCTGCCGGCCTGCATGCACGTCGAACTCCTCGGTCCGAGTTTCCAGACGGGTAAGGTCGAGAATTTTCGCCGACATCCCGAATACACAGAAACCCGCAGGTCAAACATAAGAGGCGTAGTCTCAAGGCCCTTGACTGCCGTTGACAGCCTCCAAAACCAACGTCACGGTCGGTTCAAAGAACGTCGAAGCAAGAAAGAATAATAACAGTAATTAATATAATAATTATTACAGAACGAAAAACGCAAGGTGAGGAGAAGGAAAATTCAGAGCTTATTAATACCGCCTTGGTCCCACCGAGCTCCCCTGCGGACAGCAAAACCATGGGGGATAACCTCGGCAGGCCCTCCGTGCTACTCTGCTCTCCCCACGTCGTCGCCGCTCGATCTCGCTCCTTGAATATCCCGAATGGAAGTCCGACACCGTAACCAACAGTACTAGGCCAAAGGCTGGGTCTATTTTCGACTGACACCATAAATAACCGGATGCTACGCAAAGCGCAGCTCTGTCGAAACATCTTCAAAATCCCATTGCGGCTGATGTCGTCCTTCTCATGTACACACAACTCACGAACAAGAGCACCAGTCACGAGACAAAAAAACTTTTTAAATCCTAGTTTAATCAGAGATAAAAATTTGGTTGGTGATCACACTGACTCTTCAAACATCAACAATTAAAAAGATCATGCGTGCCTCAAGTCTGCGCGCCCACACACTCTCTACTATAGTCAATCATTCAGTTTACATAAACCTATTTTCCGTTGCTTGCAAAAAACAGGGCGGATACCATTCGCACTGACAACGCGTCCATGGAGTAGATGGTAAGATCGAAAAAGTAAAAAATGCATTAATGGTAATGCAAGCCCAGGCGACGCAAACCCAGGTGGCCCGACCCCACCCCCCACCGCAGGAGGCTATGAACATTGGAGATATTGCAAGATGACTTGTCACTTTGTGCGAGCATGTCCGAGGCTCAATCATGATATCATGCGGAAGATATGTTTTAGGACGCTACGGGGAAAAATCATAAGCCCCCAAGGAGAGAAAGTGTATTAACTCCCCGGGAGGAATGCGATGAGCCGTAATTGCATTAAATAACCTAGACGCCGCTGTCGGACCAAGTACCCTTACAAGGGTATTTGACCATGCTTTTGCATTCGATACGGTGACGGCATCGGCTACCATGACGGAGCCAGTCTGGGATGAAAAAGGGTGTGCACGCTTTTGGCGTGCCACTTGAAACGATTTCCTCGGCCATTAAGGCCAGGGCGAATTGGTGATAAAATTTTGAAAGTATGTGCGCGTGTTGTTATGACGCGCGCTGTGATGGTTACAATCGGTAGTAATGCCTCGTCGACAGAAGAGGCCGAGGGGTTGATTAGGTTAATATTGTGTCAGGTACGTCTACGACGCACGCTGAGATATCCGATTTTTGCATTGGAAAGTTATGGGATGAGTATTGAAGGGACTAGGATTGTGTGTGTTGTTTTGTTTGTATCATTTGTGTGTGTGTGTCTGTGTGTTTTAATTTTTAATGTCTTTAGAGTGATGTGCGCGTGGTGTGTGGGAAACGTCCTAGTCGACCGACGATGGGTCGCGCTTGGGACCTCAACCCCCCCAAGGCGTCGGCTCGCGTGCGGGTTCGATAGAGGCGTAAAACCACGAGTACCCCCTATGTTACAACGTACGAGAAGCACCCTTGGCTGGTCCACCTCTGCGATTGCAGTTGATTAGTTTTCGTATTATGGACTGATAGCTCGGCGGGGATACGTCCACCGAAGGGAGGTGACAACGCTCGTAAGGTGGAGGTAAGTCGTGCCTCGCGTAGGCCCTATCCTGTCATAGGGGCTCGCGAGAGGTATGGCTGGCGGACTCGACCGGAGGCTTGCGAAAGCTACATAAGTATCGTGATGAGGAATACACCAACTCTTGCGTGACGCGACCGGGAGGGTCTCGCCCGTTTGTGCGGTGCCTTATGTGCTCGACATCGCTCATGCAGATTATCTATTCCTTTTTTTACCTTATCCCCTGTCTTGCCAGTTAGCCCTATGACCTTTCCCTCCTTCAGCAGGGCCAAAGAGTCGGTCACGACCATTTTTTCGGCAATGTCCGTTCCAATACTAAAGTCGACGTCCCTAGTATTCAGGTTGATAGGATCTTATCTTTACCAAACTCGGTGAACTGCTTAAGGAAATACTTACTCATTATATGGTCCATCACCCCGGGGATCCACAATGCTACGAGGGTGAATTCTCTTAGAAAATCGTTATACATTGCAAAATTTGTCCTTCGTACCGCAACCAGCTCTGTTTCTGTAGCCATTTTCTCGGCTGTCAGATAGTTTTTCATCATTACATCCCGGACTTACCTCCAGGATCCGCTAGCCACGACGATGGCCATTATGTCGCTCCCTAGGTTTAGTGATACATGTTGCCCTGGGTGGTCCATTTTCTCTTCCTCACTCCACCTTAGTAGTGTTGTCAGGTTCTCGTAATCTACTAGGAAGTTCGTAATATTCTCCCCGTCGAATGTCAGCTTCTTCTTAGCATCAACCAAATACCCTTGGTTTTTATTTAGCGCACGCTTGAGGGAAGATACCATTTTTCTAAGCCCTCCCTCAGATCCTCCTTTCTCGCCGACGGTGTCGGATCCTTGTCCTTCCTTACCGACTTCCGATCCCTCTTTGACTTTCGTCGTTCCTTCAGGGTCAAACCATCCCAACACCTTCTCTCTTAAGCTTCAAAGTCTTTCACATCCTCTTACGATCATTGGTGCGGTCGTTGCTCGGCTTGCTCAGTTGTCCATAACAGGTGGGTTAATGACCTTCTCCGCCTCCCTTTCCAGAGATCCCGTTCTCTTTTTTCTTTTCTTATTTGACGTTCCTCTGTGTTCCCCAGTCCTATCTTTTCTCCTTTGTATAATATCGTCTCAGCCTCCTCGACCCTAGTTTATTCCTTGCTCCTCGCGCGGCCCCCACGAAATCCCCCTCGCTTTCATTCATCATTTCTTCCATCAATTTTGCTTTGTACTCTGTCGTCCTCCTCTTTATCTCAGCCAATTTCTCTCGGGCGTCTGTTAGTCTCACCTTCTTTGATAGTGCTCCTTCCGATGCTTGTGGCGTCGGGCTACCTTTGTGCCTATTTCCCCCAGCTTCTTGGGTCCCTCATTTGTTCCCTCCGGCTTTACCTGAGTTTTTCTCTGTCGAAACTTCCTTTCCTCCTTCCTTAGTACCTTCCAGGTTTGTCGACTCCCGGTCCCTGAAGGTTCCCTTGTTCTGCTCTACATCATCCTCTATGCTCTGATTTATCTTGCTTCGTTGATTTTTTATGTCGTCCTCAATTGCCATCCTTCTCTAATTTTGCACATAGCAAAAACATTTTCCAGGGTGGCAGACCGCCCAAGGTTCTTAGGACTTATACCCTCCCCATTTTTGCCCTTTCAACGTTTTATTCTTTTTTGTGGCCATAATGGGTTTGTTCCCCTTTCTGGTTTGCGCAATATTACTCACTTACCCCTTCGAAAGACCCGATGATCCGACTCGGTATTTTGACACAACTGCGTATCGAATCTCAGGTGGCGTATCCACCGCGGAGCGGGTCCTTATTTTAGGGCCGTCCTTTTCCTTTTTTTGCCCTTGGACACTCCTAACGCCCTTGGCGGTAGTGACTATCCCAGTCATGTCCCGATCCATCCTTAGATAGAGTATGACTCGAGCCGCTATCTCCTGGAGAGCGTTATCCTTACTTATGCTTGGTACTACATTGATATTTTTCTGCCATTATGCCACCTTCCAGGGGTTTCTCACACCGATTCCTCAGGTTTGTCCTGCTCGGCGGGTTCCTCAAACAGTCTAGTCACCCCCGTAAGGTAGTTTTCCCCCATTTCTATTTCCGTAAGGATTATCGACTTGTATTTCTCATAAGTCAGTCGTGGTGTCCCGAATACCAAAATGCCGATGAGTTCTAGCAACTCTCAGACCTTATTTCCCCAAAACGACCCATGTTTATCATAGAGCGTGCAGGTTGTCTACGACTCTGCGGCCGGAAATGGTGTACCCAAATTAGGGTCGCGTTCACCAAGTCCCTCGCTCTTGGGAGACTTCTTAATACCAAGTCTATCATAAAGCGGGGCACTTGGCACCATAACCAAGTTGTCGGGGCCCTAAACTCCCGCCATCCTCCTACCTCCATCCGGGTCCTTAGTCCTACATTCCTCTTTCCCCGAATCTCTTGGCCCATTCGGGCCAATGCTCAGGCCGGCCTCCAAAATATTGACAGTGACCCATGCCCCAAACTCATCTCGGTCCCTAACATGTGCCACCCAATCTCAGGTAGGTACAAGGTACTAGTTACCCTTAGATCGGTGCACAAGTCAACTTCTGACCCTCTATTAAATCTCATGCCGCTCCATAGGCATTCCACCATTATGAAGGCTTGGTTCCTTCCCAGGGTCACAACTTGCCATTCCACGCTGAGCCCTCGAACCTTGTAGCTCGCCGGGATCGACACTTCTCACCCGTTACCGTTCTCCGTGGGTGGGTAAGGGTGTGTGGGTTGCTGCAACGTTCGGGTGCGCCTTGTCGCCATCGCCGGTCGGCAAACTCCTACATGGTTCAAAAGAGAAAGTAAATATCCGCTACTTCCTTTATGATCTCAGACTCTGCTAGCCATCCTCCTTCCCCATTTTTGTCTTCCCCTTCTTCCTTCCTTGTTTTTACCGTCGCCTTTGTTTTTTTCCTTGCTATAAGATTTCCTCTTCCTCTAGTAGTTTGAGTAACATCATCTATGTAGGTCAGCCCAGTTCTCACTTCGCGCCTAATGACCAACCACATAACCTCATTGCTCACTAGCGGAATTCTTGGTCTCGTTGCTACAACCACGCGTAGAATGCATAACACTTCATACTCCCGCTCCTCCTCAAACGGTCCCATCTCCAGGAAGGCCCGGTAATATTCTCGATATACCATGGCTTCCTTAAAACTTAATCGGCCCAATGTCGCTATTGCCCGTGCGACGCGCTCCACACCTCTGATTCGTTGCAGCAGGAAGGGCGACAATCTCATCCGCATGTTCTCATTTGGCAGGGTGAAGATTCCTGTCATGATGGTTCTTACTTCCGCCGTCACTTCGTCTCGTTCGGGATCCGCGAACTTGAACCCTTCTCGCCATGTCATATGCCACGCCCCCTCGAACAATCGTACGGGATTGCCCCGAGATGCCATGGTGATCCCAAAGGTGCGTCATCCTTCTTCCGATAGGTACAACGATCCCTTTGCGTGTACGCATCTCAGAAGGTCCAAGTTCATGCCGCCAAAACTCCCCCCTTGCATGCCATTCCAGTTCCACTACTAAATACACCATATCTTCCACTAGTTTTACTCCCACCCAGTCCACCACTGGATTGCTTACCCCATTTCTTGTCAGCATACTTATCTTTATCCGTTCATTCACTTCACCTGGCGACAAGATCTCAAATGGTCTGTTCTCCTAGAGTTTCATTCTTCGAATCATCCCGCAGTGCCTTCCCTCTCACTTTCCTCCGGTCGACTGCTGAATCCACCGAAATTTTGTGCCTTCTAGGTTTAGTCTTTCCCACTTTGCAAGGTAGCCTTCCTCCTAGTGTACATCCATCCTTGGTCTCGGTCCTATTCCATATAGATTTTGATTTCCCTACGTGCCCGTTTGTTGGTGTTTTTCCCGTTTGAGTACTAGTCTTCCAATTAAAACCATAGAACTTCGAACAATAGGAATAAGTCGCCTACATAAGAGGGGGTCGTCACCACCTCTCAACGAAATATAGCATCCCTTGTTCCGTCGTCTACCTAAGTTTGGTCATCCCGGACGACCTTCAGAATGTCGACGACTTCCTTGGCTCTGTCGTCATAGAAAGGTCCTTCCAACAAAACCTTGTAAAAAACAGCGTCTAGTCGTGAAAATCTCAGGTCTACCTCGGCCAGGGACTCCACTACCTTGTAAATGTGTTCGTACCCTCTGAACCAATCCGCCATAAAGTGGGGCACCCAGACCTGGGCTAACTGATATGACAGTATGAGCTTCTCCCATCCCCCTATTATAACCTTATTGCTAACTCCATCTCATCCTTCGTTGGCGAATTCCTCCACCTTGTCGCGAGTCCACTGCTCGACCTTTCCTAAGATCCACATTGGGTCTTGGCCAGATGCCAGCGTCACGCAAAACAGATGCCAACCCTTTTGCGATATGCAAACCATTCTGATTTATTTCCCTACCAGTCACAAATAGTTCCTCTCCATTCATTCCTTGTGGGCAGGGTTATTTTGATCCCTCCCTCAAGCTGCCTCAACTTCCATCCTCTAAACACGTGATCATTCAAGTGTTGCTCTCTAGCCATCCCTGTTCTCCTGCACACCGCCGACCACACATACCATTCACACTTATGAACCCATCTCCTCAAAGGTCCCCGTCCTCTATTGCTCCATCCTCCTCCTCATCGGTGAGATCATTTCCCTCATCATCGTAAAATAATTCTCTTAATCCATCCAGAAAAGTTTTTCCTACCGCCACATTTTTGTAAATTATCCTCCAATGGACAGAGTTTGTAACAAACACGTCATCCGTGCTGAGACAGTTTAGTATCATAGTAAGTTCCCTTGCCCAATTTCATTCGAAAGGCCCATTTCGATTGATAGATGAAAGAAGTTATGCCTGGCGCCTTGGTACAGCCCAAGGTTCTCCATGGGGTGACATATCCATACCAGCCTACACCGAGTTCCGAAGACCGCGTCTACCAATAACGGGGGCAGGATGCACCTCATCGTACGTTCTCTCTATCCTCGAGATCCACTTGCACGTCTATCTCGTTCATTTTCATTTCCACCCGCTGACACTCCGCCCATACTACTTCTCGTTCCGCCCGCCTAAATAATTTGTACGGGACTACCCTAATTCCAAGTCCACAACCATTGCGTTCAAGATCTGTCAAGCTTGGTGTCAGCCGGGCTAGGCTGACCTTGGTCCACAAAGTTTTTATCCAAAGGAAGACATCCCCTTCGTCCAACATCATGGTCTGATATGTTGGTTCTCGATCTGTCCAGGTCCCTTCTTCTGGTAGAACGACAGATACCCCATCCTTCACATCGATTGGCATTTCCGGGGCGCTGGAATAGATTGGGGATGATAGCCACCACGCCCTCTTGGTTTCAACCCTCGATCCCTGTTTTTCACAACCAAGCACCGACTCCGGTCCTTAGGTCCGATCAACCTATATCATGTATGAGAATATTTTCAGACCCCTCATCAAGGTCTAGCATAGCCTACCTTCCCATTCCCAAGCTCTATCCTTTCTTGGATACCCTTGAACGGTCCCCTTCACCCATGTTCATTTCCTTTGTTCCATTCAAAAGTTGACCTCTATCTCTTTCCCTCACGGTCTTCACTCACTCGTATGGACTTTGGGGGGAGGTGGGAGTAGACTAGAATCTTGACCTTGCTCCACAACTCGTATCTCAATCAGCTTTACGTAGGGGGATTACAAATACAAAAAACGCAACCAATCTCACGCACAGGCACGGTCATCTCCTCACTGACCTCTTTCCAAGGTGGTCTCTCCACTGTTACCATCGGTAGAGTTTTATCTCATACCTCAAGCACAACTCAACCGTTGCAAGCGCGGTACCTCAACTCAGGCACAGGGTATCACCCCTCTCCGCTTTCCCAGAGTACCCCATCCCTTCTTGCCGTCCTTGTGCACCCTCGTTGGCACTGAGGATCACCCCGTATACCCCGATAGGAGCAAAGATTAGTCGTCCAGACATTCACTTTTATTGGTCCATTAGGAGTTAGTCTTTCCCATGTTGTACTTTGGGAAGCTACTAATCGGCCCCGAGGCGCCCTGATTGCCCTACATGCAGTGGTCTTTCCTTCATCTGTTGACAAGCAACTGCTCTGTCCGAGGAGCGTTTCACATCCCGCCGGAGAAGGTGCCGAGTCATGTTCGGTCTGCCCTGGAGGGAGTGCTACTAATCAACCGGCAAGATCAACTCCTGCCAACAGCCCGGTGGACCAACCTGCTGCACATGAGATAAAGTGACACTTATAAGGGACGACGTTTCGCAGCCCGCCGCAGCTGGTTCAGACCCTCTTTCTTTCTTCTTGCAGGCAAGATGCTCATTTCCCCTCAAACATAATATAAGTGTTTTTCCCTTGGTGCATCCAGCGCATCCTACCCATACCTCGCATTATCTCTTAGGACATTATGTGTTATTTCCACTACCTTCTATACACAATGACCGGTTCCTTCTCGTGAGCATCTTCAAGGGTGAGCTAATTTTCCTTGGAGTCTAACAACTCTCTTCATTTTCATCTCCTTCCTTTATCTGTCGTTTCATAGGGCAGGATTGTTCGTTTCTCGATTATCGTTATGTTCATGTTGGTTCTTTCAAGCATTTCAAGTGTTTTGTGCACGGGCGTGCTGGGCCTAGAAGAAGTAACGAGAAGAGCATCCATCCAGCCGGATCACTCCGCCGTGGGATTTCATTGGACCCCGACCGAAGTCGAAGCGCCAACCGCCTGCCAGGTAGCCGGAACCCTTTTTCACACGAAGAGGACGGGTCGACCTGTGACTTGCCACATGCTTCTTTGGACTGGCGAACACCAGCACTGGAAGAAGGGGGCTAGCGCCATTATGAAAGAGCGAGCTGATCAAGTGTGCAATCAAGCATGTTATTCCTCCAGGCCTGGCCATGTCACGCGCCCAACCACTTTCAATTCTGGTTCTCTCAAAAGAAAACAACAATCTTTAGTCCTCATTCCTCTCTCTTAGGTTGTGTACACGATCATGCGTAGGGTGCCCCCTCCGGGATGGCAAGGGTCAGTTTAACCCTATGCCCGTCACCTCCACGATTTTTGTAAGGCCTTCTTACCCTGTTAGACTTTTGAGCCTAGGTCGACCCCACTGCGAATCCCAGTCGGCTCGACTTCGCCCACGCTCGTGCTCAGGGCGAGGAGCCATTCGTCACAAGGTCACCTCCACCTCGTGCCTTAAGATAGATGGAGGTGGGCCATCGAGCGAAAGAGCTCTGACATTGGGGATGTAGCTCAACCCTCGCGTGGGGTGGTAGTCTTGCTGAACCTTCGCAAACGCAATTTTCTTGATACTTAGTTGTGTTTGCAGGCAATTGCTCTTTCTAATACTCAAGCAGTCCAGGGAGTTCTTTGAGTTTTTTCTTCCATTATACGCGAGCTAAGCGTCATCCTTAGGCCACGCATCCTTTTCCAAACACATTGGTCCTATGGCTTCATCAAGGCATGACAATTTTGTCTTCCCCTTTGGCCCCCTATGCATTTGGCAATCCACATATTCCATTCGTTGTTTTCGTGTCTACCCCTTAGTCTTTTCGGGATCCCTGCCCGCACACAAAAGGACTAGGTTATGCATGCTTCAACCATTTGCAACTTCGTTTTTCCTTTCCATCCGCACTCAAGATTGCATGCACAAAGGTCTCATTCATAGGTAGTGTTTACATCAGAGCCGTTTAACTCTTTGCCCTTCCATTTTCCTTTGTCGCCCAGTACACCCGGGCCCAATCCCGCTCAAGACATCCCAAGCCTACTCACCTGCATAATTAACACAATGCAAAAACCGATACAATCCCCCGTTTGGGGTCAATACACAGCCCCTTCCGCATGCCTAGTCTTTCCTTGTCTTTCAGTTCTTTGCTCTTCCGTTTTCATTCGCTCGTCCGAGCCATTCTCTTCACTTAGTCATGCAGTTGGGGTTCTGGCTGAGTCAACTGATCTTGCTTTTAATTAACAATTCTCTTCTTAGTCCTCTTGGGACTAGTCCACTTCCAATTTCACAAGCGTTTGCGTTCACAACTCTTTCAGATCATCAAGTGTTTTCTCTTTCCTTCTTGGTGGTGCAAGGGACCGACAACCCTTCCCTTGCCCTCTTTCTCCACCAAGCGAGGTCAACTTTCTTTCACCGTTCGTCCCCTGGCAATGGTACAAGTGAGTGGGAGAGCGTTAGTTGCATGCCAAGAGAGAAGGGCGGAAAGGGTAAGGATTAAACTTAGGATATGGGAGAGGCGGAGGGAAGAGAACCAAATGAGAGAGAGAGAGAGAGAGAGAGAGAGAGAGAGAGAGAGAGAGAGAGAGAGAGAGAGAGAGAGAGAGAGAGAGAGAGAGAGAGAGAGAGAGAGAGAGAGAGAGAGAGAGAGAGAGAGAGAGAGAGAGAGAGAGACTTCCTAAGCCTACTCAAGTCTTATCCCCTACTCGCCCTACCGTCCTACTTGAGGCCCCTCTAATATGTGTCACCAACCCTGATTCCTTTGAGCAAGGCATAGGTCGGCCAAGGAGATGGAGGAGGGAGAGGGTGCGAGGTGGTTGGCTATGGCGGATGGGTGAAGGAGATGGACGAGGAAGGTGATGCAAGGTGGTTGGCTATGGTGGACGGGTGAAGAAGATGGCGGAGAGTGATGTGGTTGGCTATGGTGGACGGGTGAAGGAGATAGAGGAGGAAGATTGTGTGAGGTGGTTGAATATGGTGGATGGGTGAAGGAGATGGAGGAGGAAAATGATGTGAGGTGGTGGGCTATGGTGGATGGGTGAAGGAGACGGAGAAGGAAGATGATGTGAGGTGATTGGCTATGGTGAATGCGTGAAGGAGATGGAGGAGAAAGATGATGTGATGATGTGATGTGGTTGGCTATGGTGGATGGGTGAAGGAGATGGCGGAGGAAAATGGTGTCAGGTGGTTGGCTATGGTGGATGGGTGAAGGAGATGGAGGAGGAAGGTGATGTGAGGTGGTGGGCTATGGTGGATGGGTGAAGGAGATGGAGGAGGAGGAGGATGTGAGGCGGTTGGTTATGGTGAATGGGTGAAGGAGATCGAGGAGGGAGATGTTGTGGGGTGGTTGGCGATGGTGGATGGTTGAAGGAGACAGAGGAAGAAGATGATGTGAGGTGGTTGGCTATGGTGGATGGGTGAAGGAGATGGAGGTGGGAGGCGGCGTGATGTGGTTGGCTATGGTGGATGGGTGAAGGAGATGGAGATGGGGAAGATGTGAGGTGGTTGGCCATGGCGGATGGGTGGAGGAGACGAAGGGTGAAAAAGGTGCGAGGTGGCCCGACGCCGCTCCCTATTCCTAAGTGTCGGTCCCGCCTTCCTAGAGTTACCACGGGGTCCGGACCTTCGGAAAACTCAGTCCTACAGGAAACAGACTTGCAACAAATACACAGTTTTGCAGAAAACACAGATCTGTAAAAAACGCAGATTGCCAAAAAACTCAGATTTTGCAGAGATTCGTTTTTGTCGATTTCCTAGAGGCGGGAGAGCTGAAAAACACAGACTTGTATTTGATGACCCAAACGGTGTTGGATGCCCACGTAACTCGGTGGGCCCTGGATTCCGTCGTTGTTTGCCCCTACTTGCTTATTTCGGGCATCGCCCGAGGCCCTAGTGAACAGTTCGAGGAAGTCCGTTTTCCGTTTTCGAAGGAAAATGGACTCAGATGGCCCGGAGGTCTTGCAAGCCATATATGTATGCTTATGATATAGGGTCTGTGAAGTCTCAACCCCTATAACCCTATTTTGACGGAGTTGGCTGTCGGTGCCCCAGCTCGCACCGGCCCATTAGTACCCTTCGGACCGACGTTTGCTCCGGGGTACCGGCCAGCGGTTTTCGGCGGCAGCAACAGCATGGAGCTGGACCAGGCATCGATAGTACAACAGCAAACTCGGTATTATCAACATCAGCAGCAACAACACTAGTAACAGCGCTCTACCTACCTCCCTTCTTACCACGTTCGATTAGAGCACGAGGGGGAAAAATGAGACTCAATTAGAGCATAGGGGGAGTGAGTTGTTACAAGCATAGTGCTTTATCCGGCATATGTGACAGCTAGAGCATCCATGAGTAAGTTGGGACATCCATGAGTAAGTTGGGACATCCATGAGATTGCCAAAAACTTGACAAGGCTCATACATACGACTAGTGAGATAGCCAAGATCTGAACCAGACTTTCACCAAGTGCAAAGTAGACAAAAAACATGAGTGAGGCTTGGTGAAAACACATGCATGGGGTTGTGGGAGCAACCAAGATTGAACCGCAACATCATTATGTGAGAGATGGATAAAGCACACGAGTGAGACTTGCCCAAACACATGCACGGGGCTATGGAAGCAAACAAGTTTGAACCGGAACATCACCAAATGAAAGATTGGTAAACACATGGGCGATACTTAGACTACACACATGCATGTAGCTATGAAAGTCAAAAAGATTGGCCGAATGATTTTTATGAGCGAACACATAAGTGAGACTAGCCTAAACGCATGCATGTAGCTATGAAAGCTAACAAGATTGAACCGGAACATCATCCAATAAAAGATGGGTGAAAAACATGAGTGAGAGTAGACCAATCACATGCATGTAGGTATGGAAGCAATCAAGGATGAACGGAGACATCATCAAGTGAAAGATGAGTGAAACACACAAGTGATACTAGATCAAACACACACATGGAGCAATAAGGTCAACCAAGATTGAATCAAATCATCATCATGTGAGAAATGAGTGAAATACACAAGAGAGACTAGATCAAACACATACATGGAGCTATGGAAGCAAACAAGTTTGAACCAGAACATCATCAAGTGGAAGATGAAGCGAACACATGAGTGAGACTAGACTAAAACACATGTATGTAACTATGGAGACTAACAAGATTGAATCGGAACATCATCAAGTGAAAGATGAGTGAGGGCATGAGCGGGATTAGGCCAATTGCATGCATGTAGTTATGGAAGCAAACAAGTTTGAACCGGAACATCATTAATTGAAAGATGGGTGAACACATGAGTGAGACTTATACAACACATATGCACGTAGCTATGAAAGTCAACAAGATTGGCCGGATCATCATCAAATGAAAGATGAGCAAACACATGAGTGAGACTAGATTAAACACATGCATGTGGCTATGGAGGCTAACAAGAATGAACCGAAACATCATCAAGTAAAAGATGGGTGAAAAGCATGAGGTAGACTAGACCAATCACATGCATGTAGCTATGGAAGCAATCAAGGATGAAACGGAACATCATCAAGTGGAAGATGATGAAAACACATAAGTGATACTAGATCAAACACACACACGGAGCAATAGGGTCAACCAAGATTGAATCGGTCATCATCATGTAAAAGATGAGGGAAATACACAAGGGAGATTAAATCAAACACATACATGGAGCTATAGAAGCAAACAAGTTTGAACTGGAACATCATCAAGCGAAGAATGAAGCGAACACACTAGTGTGACTAGACTACACACATGTATGTAACAATGAAGGCTAACAAGATTGAACCGGAACATCATAAAGTGAAAATGAGTGAGAGCATGAGCGAGACTAGACCAATCACATACAGGTAGCTATGAAAGGAATCAAGGATGAACTGAAACATCACCAAGTGGAGGATGAGTGAAATACACAAATGAGGCTAGATCCATCACATGCATGTGACCATGGAAGTAATCAAGATTAAAACGGGTAATCATCAAGTGGAAGATGAGTGAACTACATGAGCTACACTAGCTCAAACATGGGTATGAAGCCATGAAAGCATACACGATTGAGTCGGAACATCACCATCTGAGAGATGGATGATACACATGAGTGAGACTAGCTCGAACATGTGCATGAAGTCAGGAAAGCAAGAAGAATGGATCGGAACATCACGTTGTGAGAAATGGATGATACACATGAGTGAGACTAGCTCAAACATAGGTATGACTCCATGGAAGCAAATAAGATTGAATCGGAGCATCGCCATGTGAGAGATGGATGATATACATGAGTGAGACTAGCTCAAACATGTGCATGAATCCATGAAAGCAAACAAGGATGAATCATAACATCACTATGTGAGAGACGGATGATACACATAAGTGAGACTAACTCAAACATGTGCATGAAGCCATGAAAGCAAACAAGAATGAATCAGAACATCATAATGTGAGAGATGGATGATACACATGCTCAAACACGTGCATGAAGCCAAGAAAGCAAACAAGAATGAATCGGAACATCATCATGTGAGAGATGGATGATACACATGAGTGAGACTAGCTCAAACATTGGCATGACTCCATGGAAGCAAACAAGATTGAATCGGAGCATTAGCATGTGCGAGATGGATGGTACATATGAGTGAGACTAGCTCAAACATGTGCATGAAACCATGGAAGCAAGCAAGGATGAATCAAAACATTTACCATGTGAGAGATGGATGATACATATGAGTGAGAGTAACTCAAACATGTGCATGACTCTATGGAAGGAAACAAGATTGATCGAAGCATCGCCATGTGAGAGATGAGCTATACACATGAGTGAGACTTGGGGAGTTTTCCGCAATAGGCGAAAGCCTGATGGAGCAATGTCGCGTGGTGCAAAAATCGTACAGTGTATGAAAATCCTGCGTCTCAAACACATGCATGGAGCTCATGGAGGTAAACAAGATTGGTCTGAACGATCATCAAGTGAAGATATGGACAATGCAAGAGGAAAAAGTCACCTAAACACTAGAATGAGTGAGGGTCAAATTAGCGATTTACCCCCAAGTGGAGAAGAAGACCAAATTTGGAAGTAGAACTCACTCTCAAGATTGAAATCACAAAGTACCAAGTGGCGATTTATCATGGAGTGGAGAAATTATCATTATAGAGACAATTACTAGTGAAGGAACTACTTCCTACCTTTCCTATACTTAAGATGTTAGTTGTGGAGAAAAGGAAGAAGGATGCAGATGAGGGGAGAGGAGAGGAGAGTATTCAGGAGAGAAAAGAAGGAGAAATAAAAGAAGAAGAAGATAGGAGGAGGATGAGATAGGAGGGGAAGAGGAAAGAGAGGAAGGAGGAGAAGAAGGAGAAGGGGAAGAAGAAGGCGAAAACAAAGAGGAGGACGAAAAACAAAAGAAAAAAAGAGGAAGACGAAGAAGAAGAACAAGGAGATGAAGAAGAAGAAGAGGAACAAGGAGAAGGAGAAGAGGGAGAAGAAGAAGAAGAAGAAGAGGAAAGAGAAGAAGAAGAAGAGGAAGGAAAACAAGAAGAAAAAAAAAAAAAAAAAAAAGGGAACAACGTCCCCTACTCTCACTCACCTTCCTCTTGTGCCTTGCTATTGGGGTGTCACTCCTGATGAAATCCTCCTTCTTCTTGCACATGTGTTGCCCATCTATGGCTTGCTTCTTTTTCAAGACCTCATATCCTTCCTTCCTCAGCCTCTCCCAAGTTATGGCAAACTCCGACCACTAAGGCTATGGAGTCCTTCCCTTTAGGAGGGCTACATGGACTTTTACGTGTTTGTCTCTCTCTCACACAGCCTGGGGCTATGGCAGATCACCTATTGGGCCAGCACCACCTTTACTAGCCTCAGTAGTCACTCCCACTAGCCTACAACCTCCCTCAAGCCTCTAGACTGATAGCGGTTCCCCTCCTCTCACTCCAAGTGAGTGAAGTGCTCATATGAGCTAACTTGGGCAGCATAAACTCTCCTCATGCA
Source organism: Chara braunii (assembly GCA_003427395.1). Taxonomy (NCBI): domain Eukaryota; kingdom Viridiplantae; phylum Streptophyta; class Charophyceae; order Charales; family Characeae; genus Chara; species Chara braunii. The sequence continues at coordinate 782,746 of BFEA01000083.1, forward strand.
AATGTGAGTGTTGCGAGCTGCTCCCCCAACTTATGTAGGTTGAAACCAGTACTTCAGTCAGCCCATGAGCCTCCTCATGTACCTCAAGGTAAGCCGAGGTACCCCTATAACCAATTTTCACCACTAGGTCTCTCCGGAGGCACCCGAGCCTCATTTTGACCAAGTACATGCAGTCCGAGTGGTTGCTACCGACTCGAACTGCCGCTTGGGCCTCCTCATGCCTCTATTTCATTTTCATATGCTTTCCTTTTTAGTCTAAAGGTCCAAGGGGTATCCTTACTTGAAAGAAAAAAACCTTGTGAACCTTTTTCTCGATTTTTTCTGATTCTACCCTATTTTGAGTATTCCGAGCTACCCCCAAGTGGTTCTTGCTTCAATTTTGCGCCCCAAGGCTCACTTTTTCAATTTTTTTTGCATCTGGCCCTATTTTTGGGTCAAATGCATAGTTTCGTTCGTTTCTCTCCTTTGTTTCTTTCCATTTTGGGTTGTCAACTCATTCCTGATTTGACCATTTGAGTTGGCCCCACAAATAATGGTTTTAGATCCATGGCCCAAAAAAAAAACGGCCTATTACTTTTTGTTTTTTTCTTTCATTTTTGCCTTTTAGATATTGCGGAGATGATGCCCCAAAAGCCTTATCTCTACAGTTCGGATTGCCCTCCACCAAACTTGGAGGGATGAGGTCACAGTAGGGACTTTCCAATCCATACTGTGCTAGTCCCCGCTGACTGACACATCCTCCTCCACCCTTTTCTCCCTTTTTGTCTCATCCTCTCACTTTTTTTTTTTTTTTTTTTTTTTTTTTTTTTTTTTTTCTACTGTGATAAGTGTCAAGCAGTTGTGGATTATTTTTCTAGGCCACAAATCTTCATCTATGGTCAGATTCAGAGCCAACACCTGCCTGTTGCATCTCGGAGACACTCATTGGGGCTCCATTTTGTCTCTGCTTGTCTCAATTTTGACCCCCCTTTGCTCCGATTTTCTCTTAGCAGCCTATTTTCTACATGAAGTTCCTTGGAACTCTGTTTTTTCATGCCTTGCTAGTTCGAGATATCTCGGACTGCTGGGCTGTCCTCCCATCACCATTTTCCTCCCCTTTTTTCCCCCGAGCACCTTCTCTCTTGGCCCATTCAGTTCTTCCACCAATATTGGCTAATATTTTTCACCATCAAGATCTTGATTTTGATAGTGCTACTTGTTTTGCACGTTCACCCTTCATGTGCACCTGCAATTCTTCTCCCGCCGGTTACAGAGCCGACGAATGTCTTAATTTTCAACTATTTTTATTTGGGTTCATCTAGTCACCGATGTCATTTCCAGTGACGTTCCATTTTTATTTGAGACTCCCTAGTCCCCGGAAGTCCCAATTTCTCCTTTCCATGTGGTCTAAAGAGTTTTTATGATTTTCGTCTGCGAGATCCACCATCTCGCGGCCGCCATTTACCGTCTCCATTCGCCCCAAGCACGAGACACTTTTTTCTAGTGTCTTGGACGTGCCAAGGCTAATTATCTCTTGGCCTAGGCACCCCCATACAGTCCATTATTTCTTGGACTGCCATAATGGTCATTTTTCTAGCCCCATTGCCCACAACTTGCCCCAAACTGAAACAAAATGAAAAGACAGTTTTTCAAGTGCATCCAGGCTCAATGTTCCCACAAAGGCGTGAAAGCGCGTAAGAATTTAAATGTCTTTGCGGATACCGCTAAATACATAAAAAGACTTCAAACCCAAGGTTTCCTCAAAGGGAATGAGCCACAACCATGTTTTGGATATATTGCACTTTCCTCAAAATGAAACTAACTTTAGGATTAATGTTATTCTAAGAGGATTGAACGAGTGGTTCCGACTCGCACAGAACAAACGCCGTATCATGTGGTATTTTTTCACTATTTTACGTCACTCTCTGACCAAAATGTGCGCAACAAAATTCAAACTTGGGACTAGAGCTCAAATATTCAAGATCGTGGACTCCGGATGTACCAAAAACATGTGTTTTCCTCCCCTCATGCAATCCGTTGTATCTCGGTTGTATGAGGCCTTGATTTTCTTTGACTTTTTCGGGGGGAAAAAAAAAATCAAGATAGTTTGTAACCGATATATCCCAGGATGTATCTGGTCATGGATGTACCTCCCAAGTGGTCGTTTTTTACGGTTAGTGCCTTTTTTTTTTTTTTTTTTCCCCTCCAAATCTGAACAGTAGGGACTTGCGAGTCTCTACTTGTGTCAGTCCCTACTAACGACCAACTCACTCACTCGCTTTCATTCTCTTGTTTTATTCTCCCTCTTTTTTCTCTCCTTGTTATGTTCTTTTTCTTTCTTTCTCTGACATGTTAAGTGTCAACTAACTGTTGAGGCTGTTTCTAGGCCCCACCTCTTGGTTTTGGCTCTTCCTATGCCTAAGATGCAATCCGTTTTTTCTCGGACCACAACTGTGGCTCACCCATGCTCATAGGAGCCTCATTTTGCCACTATTTCCTACGAACTGTGACCCGTCCTACTCCGATTTTCTCCCGAAGGCCTATTTTTCACATGGAGTCTCTCTAGGCTCCATTTCCTTCAAGGTGGCTGATCCTAGATATTTCGGATTGCTGCAGTGCCTCTCCTCACATTTTTTTATTTTTTTTTCTCCTTTGGTCCTCCCGTTTTTTTCCATTAGTGCTTGCATTAGTGGTATTAGTATTCTTGGCCGTTTAGATCTCGATTTTGAAGACACACTTTGCTTTGAATATTTGTTTCTCATGGCTCTCCACAACTTACCCTCGGGACATCACAAGTCCCCGCCACTTGTGCCGCGTTAGTCCTCAACACTTGTCCCGCCGACGGTCCCATCGACACTTGTCTTGCTGGTGGCCCTGCCGGTACTTATCCCACCGGTGGTCCCGCCGACACTTGTCCCAAAATACCATTATTTTTACTTGGGCCATACGGTCCCCGATACCTGTCCTCACGATGTCCCGGTTTCTCTTAGTGTTTCCCACCCCATGGTGACCTTCTTTTTTGTCTCTTTCCATGTCCCATGTGCGTTGGTATTTTTGGCCGTGGGACCTTTACTATTGTGGTTCCCATCGGTTGCCGCGGGCGACCCCCATGCTAGGGCCCTTTCTTTTCTAGCATCTTGTGGTCGTCAAGGCTCTCCTTCGTATGGTCCAGGTTTCCCTTTGGAGACCACCTCGTCCTTTTGCTTGACTCATGGCCCTTTGGTCCTTCTCATGCCGAATTTCGGCGGTCTCCTCGGCCTCATGCTACGTTCTCATGTATTGGTGTCCCGACACTATTTTCTTGACATTGTTGACTTATTTCATCCTGCGGCGCTCAGCCGAGGGTGTTGTTTTTCACGGCGGTCCTTTTTTTGAGAATGGAACCACCTTTATTATTCTCTTGCGGCTCTTTGCCACTTGCCATTCTACTGATATATTCTTGGCCCAGTGGCTCTAGTGGCCCAAGGCATCCTCTAGGCGTCGACACTCATGCCTTAGCCCTCCATCGTTCTTATTTCTTTCGCCTCCTGGTTTCTTTTGCCGTACACGTTTGTGCCATATACCGCCTCTCAAGGGTCGACACTTGTTTCGGGACTCACAAGTCCCGACACCGGGAGCAGAAAATAACATCCATGACCACCCAGTCGACTACGATGGCGATAAAGGCGACGAGGATGGTGAAGAGGACGGCGCTGCTGACACAAGCTAGAGGAGATGGGGGATCTCCGGTGGGTGAGGATGTTGTTGCAACCAGTGTTGCGTTCGGTGGCTCCCGAATGTCTGCAACAGTCGTAGAAACATTGGGAAGGCGCGAGAGAGCGGTTCAAAATGCACGAGAGCTCGCTATGCAGGCAGTTACAGGGGCTATGCACGGTCACACCACCACGCAGATAAGGTCAAGCATGGAGCACCATCAGATTTTGCGAGAGCAGCTCAACATCCAAGAAAGAGCCACGAGGATGACATGTGAGGTCACGCGTGAAGACATCACAACCCACGGTCGTCTTGCAGACATTGGAGAAGGGCTATTTACTGTTTGCAAGTGCCATAGGGAGTTTGTGAAGGAAGAGGGGCAGATCTCCGACGGAGGACGACAGTAGTGACAATGAGAAATTTAACATATTTCTTTTGTAGCTCCGATTCACAAAGTTTGACGTGAGAGAGAGAGAGAGAGAGAGAGAGAGAGAGAGAGAGAGAGAGAGAGAGAGAAAGTTTTGTGACTGTTTACGGTTATTGGTATTGAACTGGGATTTTTTTTTTTGCAGGTTGTAATGGGGGAAGCATATGGATTGGTGTGCTGAGTTGAAATCCATCAATTAGATGTCTTTGAATTTCAGTGCGAGTCTGACATGTGTCGATGTTACTTTCTTCCTTTTTTTTTTTTTTTTTNTTTTTTTTTCAATGACCGATGATAATGATGATGATGATGATGGTTATTCTGTGTGACAGCATTCTGTAACAAAGGAAAGGGGGAGGGTGGGGGGGGAAAACCGTCTGTTTGTACGAAAGGAGAGATTGTTCAAGACAAAACAAAGTGAAAAAAAGAGAAGAATATGCTCCTTCTACTAAGAGACTCAATGCCAATACAAATTATTTATTATTATTTTTTTCCCCCCCTTAAACCACCACGACCTTTCACAGGCAAACACGAAGTCCATCTAGCAGCCTACTCGTCAGCTTGACGCCTCGAGGCAGGCAGGGCAACCTTTTTTTTAAAACAAAAAAAGAAAGGAAAAAAAGGGAAAAAAAAAAAACTAAAGAATTCGAATTCAGCGATGTTGGGGAAGACCCTCACGGACGTGGAAGTCATACCAATGCTTTGAGGAATGTATCTGGCCAAAACATGTGGAAAAATGATTGCTAATGTTTTCGTTTTCTTTTTGTTGTTTCGTTTCCTTACGTGCCCTGCAAGTGAGAGAGGGCGGATTTCACGGAAGGTAGCTAACTGCCTCACTTCTTCGTAGCATTGTAGCTTCCTGTATCTGGCCGCAATCACAACATAAAGGATACTTTTTTTTTCTTTCTTCTTTGTTTCATGTTTAGTGGATAGACGCCCTCACTGAGGGCGCAGTCACACTCGCACCTCGTAGAATGCATCTGATGGATATCGTGGCGTTAGGGAAATTCTTTTTTTTTTCTTTTTTATTTTTCTTTTTCGTTTTTATGTTCTTTCACAAATGCAACTGCCCAGGCTCAACAAAACTTGGTGCGCTGAAAGTCAGGCTCGAGTGGTGTTTTAATGTCTACGTAACACTTGCACCATTGAGGCTGAGAAACTTCATTCTCTTTGTTCTCAACGTCTTACTGTGGCAACACATAAATTGATTGAATGAATGCTGACGTGGTAGCACAAAAATCGAATGAACGAATAATAACGTGGGAGCGCGAACCATCTTTCTTTCGCAGATGAAAAGACGCCGACAAGGCACCTAAAAATCGGTATTGAACTAGGATTTTTGCGAGTTTTTTTGGGCGGGTTGTGACTGCCTTACATGCGGAAAAAAAGAAAAAACACGGAAGAAATGACAAAAAATACATTTCGAGTTGAGTTGTCACTTCGCAAATTAAAAAAAAAAAAAAAAAAARWAAAAAAAAAAA
>BFEA01000083.1:788327-811794 GCA_003427395.1 Chara braunii
AAARMRAAAAAAAAAAAMAAAAAACTTATAAGGCTTCAACTTCTAGATAAGCAAGTTGTAAGAGAAGGTGAGTCTTTTCAGATTTCCGAGTTTGTGTCTTAATGATGTAAACTTAAGAAATGCAACGTGAAGAAACGCATACATCAGGCAACCGTAATACCGAAAACGTTGTCGAGCGCATCGGTCTCACACGGGGACCCTCCCGGTTGCGTCACAGAGGATTTGTGCAGGACATTTTATCGTAGTGCAGTAGAGCTTCGTCGCCTCTGCAAGCTATACCTATCGCAAACCCCTATGACAGGATAGGGTCACGTGAGGTACAACCGCCAAGCTACCGTACCACGTGCGAAAGCCAATCAGTTGCAATCGCAAAGGTGACCCAACCGAGGGCGTTTCTCGTACACTATAGTATAAGGGGTACGTGAGGTCCCACACCTCTATCGAACCCGTACGCGCATTGACGCACTGGGGGGTTGAAGTCCCAAGTACGACTCGTCGTCGGTCAACTAGGATGCATCCTTTTTACCACGCGTTACACCACGTCAAAATCGCGGAATCAAACTCACACAAACACGCCCAGTCCCTTTTATATCCAACTCATAACTTTTTCGACACAGGAATCGGTTAGGCGTCGCATGTGAGCCTTAGAATAAAAATGGCGCGGACGTAGGCTTACTCATATCGACTAGCTATGCCTGAATATGCAAGCACTTGCAATGATGGCGTACTATGTAGTACCCATAATCCCACGACCCTCAATGGTCTAGAGGGTCATATTCGACAGCTGACACTCGCCTTGAGGGGTTAATCTCTCGAGGCTAGACAAACACGAAGTCGGTTGAGAACCACACCCTCTTCTACACCCTAAGGAGAATGGGTGGTATACCGGCTCCGACCTGTTGTGGCAGTCTACCCTTATGGCATTGGAGACGAGGTCCATCATCCAGGGTATGGAAAAAGGTTAAGGGGTTTGACTTTGACGGCTGCCACAGACTTCAACGTTCAACTATAAAAATGTCAAAAAACACAGATAAATGAGGGATCTCTCTTTTCTCTTAAGACAAGGACCGTTCAACCCTTACGCATGGCCGCAGTAAGTCATGCGAATCACTTAGGAATATATATGTAATACAAGGTTGTAATATATGAGACGATTACTTCTCACATTACAGTGTGACTTCCTTCAAAATATATGTGTGATCGCAAGCAAGTTAAATCCAGAGTCCGAACCACAATCATACTTGCAATCACATCAAAGATTCAACCAAAAGTCCAAGCACTACACCAGTTCAACTTCAACCACTTTGTACACTTATACCCCTCGCTTTAGCCCAACCAGCCTCACCCTTGGTCCAACCTTCCATAATAAAATAGCAGTGTCTTTGTAAAATGGTCATTCAATAAAGTTCGGGTGAAAAGCCAATGAAACAAATTAAACCATAGGGGCTAAAACCTTTAAGTTGAGTGGCGAGAGTCAGTTACAGTTGAGTCGTAGACCGACGAAATGACAACCGACGTGTTATCAATGATAATAGAAGATGATTATCGTGAGATTAAGTTGAAACTAGTCGAATCCTGAATCGAATCGATTAAAGAGGACTTGTAACACAGTACAAGTCAATTCCCAAGACTAAATTATAAGTGAATGGAGAATAAACCTCGATATCAAGTTTCACTCAAATTCTTCCCATTGTAATTAACCCAGTTTGTAAGATACTCGCCAAATGTCGAAATACAAACTAACTCAACTTTGAACAATGTCTCCAATAATCGAAAATGTAATCTCTTGAGAGAAGGTTAACAACATTCGTATTTTTCATCACCACTTCAGGACACCCTTCACCACTTTAGGATGTCGTCTGTCTAAACATGTGTTTTTCAGGGTCTTCAAACCTTTCAACACTTCAGGACCATTCAAGTCTGAAAATCCTGAATGGTCCTGAAGTGGTGAAAGCTCCGAATACCCTGAAAACCACCTGTTTAGGCAGACTGCATCCTCAAGTGGTGAAGGGTGGTTTTCATGGTCTTCGGGCGTTTCACCAATTCAGGACCATTCAAGATTTTCAGACTACCCAAAACTCTCACTTGACCACTTCAGGACACCCTTCACCACTTCAAGATGCAGCTTGCCTAAACAGGTGGTTTTCAGGGTCTTCGGACCTTTCATCTCTTCAGGACCATTCAGGATTTTCAGACTGCCCAAAACTCTCACTTCAGAATTTTCATTCTTGAATTTTCAACTACCCGATAACCGCTTGTGAATCTCTGATACAATGTATTGTTTCTAGTGAACGAAGGGAGTGGAGGGGGAATAAACAGAATAGAAGGTGGTGGAAAATATAGTAACCATCAATGTCCACAAAGAGAGTAGTCCAACATTTCTCACTCCTTCTCCAGGTTTTCCCTCGCCTCCACGTCAGCAAAATAGTACCCAGTAACGAGCCTGACAGATCCTGATCACATTTAAGTGCCACGTGACACAACTCTCGTGAAGACATTGAAGACGTTCATCAGCCTGCAGTGTCGACGTTAACCACAACTAAGTATCCCGTTTCCTTCAATCCTCCAGAGATCCCGATCTCCCTCCTTGTCGTGCGCAACAACAATGTAGACAATGTGGCAAAATGTCACATTAACAATGAAGATAGAGTGGCATGTGCCACATCAGCAATGGTGAAGATAACGTGGTCTTGCACCACGTTAGCAGAGGCTGGCGCTGAACCAGGAAGGGCCAACATGCAAGGAAGTAGTCTCGTGTCGTCGTCCATAGTGTCAGCGTCAAGTTAGCGTCCAACTAGCGTTAAGCCAGCGTTAAGCCAGCGTCAAGACAGCATAGCAAGACTGAATGTTGACTCCCTGGAAGGCACACCTTATGTAAGGTTTGACGAGGTTCACCGACCTCAGGTCTTCCGCCCATGGTGGCTCAGATTAACTTGCAGCGGAGGGCATGGATTGCGTACAGTTGCAGATTTCCAGTTGGTCATTATGTAAGGTTTGACGAGGTTCACCGACCTCAGGTCATGATGTGTGTCTCACCAGCGGCTTGGGCCATGCAGACCTTGACTCTTGGGCCGTTGGGCAGTTGACCAAAGTCAACTGTAGGGCACACATGCCCTGGGCCATTCCAAAGGCTTACCTCCCTTGGCCCTTGTGGCCTCAGACCAGGGTCGCGTCCTGTGTGTGTTCTTAGGTCACTTCAGAGCATATTGAGCGGGGTATTGCATTCTTGTCGTCCCAAATTCCGAGTTTTATCGCAAAAATACATTTGTTTTCTCTTAACTCACGTTCATAAATAGAAACAATGTAAGGAACAGTGGGTAGGAGTTCTTTCTTACCGAACCATCTGACTTCAGTTGGGGTTTGGGACTTGAATTTTACCTTATACTGCTTCTGCGGTGTTCCTCTGATGCCTGTAGAGAAGTAGTCATGTTCCATAATCTTTTCAACTTCGTAGTCTCCATTCATGGAGGGTGAGAATATAAATGGTCTGTTATGAAACTCATTTCCTTTTACATATGGCAAAATTTTAGACGCGTGAAAGGCAGGATAGGTTCAAAGGTGTTGGAGTACATCAATTCGGTAAGAAGGTTCATCTGCATCCCCAATCACGTTGAAAACTTCCCATGATCTGTAATAGACAGGCAACGGTTTTTGAGACACGTTCTCTTCCAAGGAAAATATTTTAGACTTTACCGAGACTAGGTCCCCTTCTTGGAACTGAGAAGGCCGACGATGCTTGTTGACCTGTTCAATCATCTGTATCTGACCTTTCTGTATATTTGCTTTAACTTTCTTTATGTCGTTTTGTCGAGTACCTGGGGTAACCTCTGAATCTATTTTCGGGTTAGAGCATCAATGGGACGCCGAGGTTTCCAACTTTTATGCAATGCATTCCGTGCTTGTTCTGTAACAGTATGTATACTATTATTATATGCACTTGCAATCTTAGGTAAGTTTTCATCCCAATCTATCTAATCGGGTCGTACATACATGTGCAAAAGTTGTTGGCATAGACGATTCATTTGCTAAGTTTGGCCATTCGTTTCAGTGTGTCTACCTAACGACATGGTCAACCTAGTACCATAAACTTCCATCAACTTTTACCATTATAGTCCAGTGAACCGGATGAGAAACCATAGTCTGAGACTCATCACGTCTGAAACTTTTGGATGGCTAGTTTAGTCTTAGCTTCAGCAGGTAAGGAATGAACATAACATATTTTGAGAATCGATCTACAATGACCATCACCTGACTGTTGTCATTTCGGTTCTTAGTGAGAGTCATGAAATCAATAGAGATAGACTCACCTGACTCACTTAGAATAGGTAGTGGTGTTAATAATCCCTCCCAGGGGATTCTCATGCGAGTGCTTATTCTTCTGGCAGACAAGACAAATCCGCACATAGGTTAACACATCCTCTTTCATTCATTTTCATTCAAAGAGTTATCTTACATCGGCATACGTCTTTTTGAAACCGAAGTGCGCATCAGTATCATGACATTCCCCAATAATTATACTCTTTATTTGTTATTATGAAGACTACAAAGTCTTTCGCAAGTCTTGTCTATAAAGAAGAGTAAACCATCAGTCATTCGATATTCGGGAAAGAGTTCAGAGTGTCATTGTAGAGTTCTAATAATAGGACTCTATATAGAATCGTCTGCATTACCCTTACGGATTTATTCTTTCAGTTTGTTTCCATCATTGGGATAGGAGACGATAGTTCCAAAGAAATCAGCACACTTGGACAAAGCATATGCAACTCCATTAAACTTTTTTTTTATCGTTTTTAGTTCAAAGTCAAAGGTGTTTATGAAAGCAGACCATCTCACTAACTTGTCAGAAAGGCTAGGTTGAGTCTTAATCCATTGCAGCGTAGAGTGGTCTGAATAGACAGTGAAGTGTCTTCCTAACAAGTAGTGTTTCCAGGTGTCTAGTGCAACAACCAAGGCATATAATTCGTTTTCATAAGTGGAGTTGGTCACTTTTTCAGACGACAGTCTTCATGACATAAACTCGATAGGTCTATATCCTTTGTCATCATCCTGTTGTAACATAGCCCCAATTCCATACCGACTTGCGTCAGTCGTGACAATGAAATGAAGAAAAGGATCAGCAATCTTTAAGACAGGGTAATGAATCAGTAAATATTTCAATTTCCTAAACGATGACTCACAATCTTTGTCCCACAACCAAGGTTTTTCTTTCTTTAGCAGTCTTCTCATAGGCGCAACTATTGGTGAGAAGTTTGTTACGAACTTCCTGTAATAACTAGCAAGTCCTAAGACAAAACTAAGTTCAGTGATAATTTTTTTTTTTTTTTAAACAACAGTCCGTATGGGAGATATGGGCGCAGGTACGAGCAAACGTCTCTATCTTCCCCGGGAAGGCTTCATCTATTAGTGGGGAGCAACACCTGCTGGAAATCGGGTCCAGCGTCCCTTACACAACAATCATTTCAAGCACACTAAGATGTTTTTGACCGTCGTCCAACCTGACATCATTGATTACACTGAAGACAGGGGATTGACCGAGCAGGCTCAAATAAGGGGGGAAAGGGGCCTTTTCACCCCTCTTGTTGGGTATTCAAACTATGAGATCATCTAGCCCCCATGTCGTCGCCATAACTGTAAGTAACACTATAATTACCATAATAGATTTTTTTGGAGATACCAAATTTCGGTCCTCTTCTGGTTCAGCGGGATTTAAAGGATCTCATTAGCCAATTAATTATGTTACTCAAGCTACTGTCTAGACTACCTCACTCCACTCCATACCTCCCATTGCAGGGATACCATCTTTGTCAGTGTGACCTTTGTGGCGGTGAACCACCAGATGGGCGGAGTCAGTCCCTTCCCACATTCAAATGGGATATCCAGCGCTCCCGCACATTGCTCTTAAGGTCAACCTGAGGCCTGAGAAGCGGGTAGGTAGCTTTCACAGATCAAATAATTTCTTACTTTTTTCGGATCTTACTCTGCCGGACGAATCAGATTGTCATTCCAACGGGTCAATGGAGAGTTTGGCGAGCGGGGTTTCCGGGCGGAAAACTACCTATTCATCTTGTTCCTTCACTACCATAATTTTGTACGAGTCCACCTTCTGCCACCTTTTCTTCTCATCATGCGGGTGCCTTACGAGGTGATTGTCCGATCTCCGACGGAAGAGGATCGCCAACACTTCTTCCTCCCATACCTCGATCACCCTGCCTACATTCTCACTGTCCCCCACTGATGCTACCCAGTCATCTTTCCGGAATCTCGGCCCCCCTCATAAAATGCGCACCCAATCCCAGGGAATAGAGAAAATTAACTGATCCAGATTTTGTTCAATGTGGTGATAGTGCTTCAAGCTGGACCTCAATTGATGTATCGTTTTCCATTTTCTTTCGTCACTATCCCACATGTCATGGATTCTTGTTACCCCTCTCGTCACCCAACAGTTCCATGGGGGGATGGAACTACAGTATACTATGCCATTGAGGTCCGCGACGCTCGTATTGCCGAAAAGCGGCTGTCTCACCACCTCTTCTCATCTGTCTGGTGTCCCTTTGCCCGACAGTGGGAGTTGGCGCCATGCTCACAGTCCCTTGACCCAGAAATCATCCTTGGTCAAGTCCATTCGGGCCATCCCACAATCAGGAACCTCGTGGGATTTAGAGTATCGTGGGATAGTTAAGAAACGGTTCTCCAACCAGGACAGGGAATCCACCTCTCGGGGGGCCTGGGAGGTCAGTCTTGCTATCTGTTCCAAGGCCATGGCACGTCACGGAAGGAGGGGGGTAAATATGAGTCTCTTGATCCATTGTATTGTTAATGTTGTGATCTGTATGATAGGATCGAGAATCCCTAACCCTCCTTTGTCCTTGGGTTGAATGACTGATGACTACGCCACTGTATTAATAACGTTCGGGAGGTTCCTATCCCCTCTCCATAGTAGCGCGGCCACTTGCCTTTTTAAAGCTCTAACGGCTTCCTTGCTCAGAGCCCATATTGCCAACCTGTACCAGAGCGAAGCCAAAACCACGTTGCTGATGGTCAGCGCTCTGTTCATCAGCGATGTGTGTTTGTCGTTCCACTGGGTAATTTTCTCAAACACGGGTTTTAAAATAGAATCGTCGTTGGACATTGGTTTGCCTAAAGCAGTCAACATAATACCCAAAACTCTAATCGGGGCCGTCTCTGACACCTATTTGACTTGCAGCAGCTAAGGGGGGCGCACGCCTTGGTGATGAATCCACCAACTTAGTGTCTTGCTTCACCAATTAATTGTCATGTCCGATATTACCATAAAGTGGCATAAGCCTATCCATTAGTTTTCTGATCTCCTCCATATTCTATGGGGAGGCATCGACCACGACTATTAAGTCGTCTGCAAACATAAAGCAGATACGGATCGCTTCCTCAGGAATGGCGGAAACTCGAAGTTTTTTTATATCCTTGTTAGTTCGAAGGTTTGCCGTAAGTGCGTCCATCATAATTATGAATAAGAAGGCGGCTACAGGGTCCTCTTGACGGACCGATCTTTGGAGGAAAATTTTCGGGGCTAATACCCCATTAACTTGGATCCGAGTAGTGACATTGCGGTGAAGAATCACGGTCCATCTTCGAAAATGAGGGCCAAAATTTTTTTTTTCTATGCATTTATCCAGAAAGGTCTAGTCTACATGGTTGTAGGCTTTTTCAAAATGAATGAAGACAATCGTGGCGTTACATTTCTCTTGTCTGGTTAGCCTTAAGACCTCATTGACTAGTAAAATGTTATCCTGGATCCTGCCCCTTTTCGTAATTCCCGTATTCGCAAGATGGATCAAGTCATTCAAAACCGGGATCAAACGGTTAACCAAAGCCTTTGCTAGCATTTTATACATCATTGTCAACAAAGTAATGAGACGATAATTCCTGATATCCATCTTATCATTTTTTTTATGGAGTAGGGTAAGGACCCACTGACCCACCAATTCTCTCATGCTGCCTGTCTCCCACAAATGGTGATAATACTCCATGAGATCCAGAGCCATCTGATCCCAAAGTGTTTCCTAAAAGTCCTTGGGAAATCCATCAAGACCAGGTGTCGTCCTCATTCACTTGACTCTATGCTGTCCAAATCTTTTCTTGAGAGAGTTATTTCTCTAATTGTTCTTTCTGGTGAGCCGACAGATATTTAGTCAGTGGTTTCAGAAAGTCCACGATCTCCCCCTTCCTACTGGTCATAGGGCGTTGAGAACATCTTGAGGTAAAGAGGTCCTTAAAAAAAGACCTCGCCACCTGGACACATTGGGGGGTGGAGGTTACCACATTGTCGCCTCCTTGCTGAGGATCATACAAGGCTTCAATGACCATTCTACTTATGCGAACTCGGGCAAGAGTAAAAAATTCCTTGTCCATAGACCCCTCGGTCCAATGTCTTGCTAGTCTACCTCTAGTGAGTGCGCCTTCTCATTGTTGGGTGGCAAAGAATTCCAATTGTTGATGTACGACCAATACGTCTGATTCTTTATGAGACTGAACTCGAGAATCATCCCATTGTTTTTGCTGCTCAAGTTGCTGTAACTGTTGAAAAAGCCCAATTTCATGTTCTTGTCTATGGGAAGCTAAATGCGATGAAAATTCCTTCCATTTTTTACTAAGAAATACCAAACCGTTATTAAACCAATCGATTTATTTGGGGACAGAGTGTTTATGTGTGCGCCAAAAATCCGACAATCCTCCAAGTACTTTAAAAACGACTTTTGTTGGAGAAGGGAGACGTTTAACTTGTAAAAGCTCGGTCCCAGGTTTGGTTTCTTACGAAACTACAAAATAATCAAACACATTTTGTGGTCCAGTCCTCGGTATGAGTTTTGTGGCGAAATAACCTCTAAGAGTAGCGCCCCCTGCAAATCCTCAGAAATGAGGATTAGATCTATCCTGGATCTTGAACAACCCTCTTTGCCAATTTTTTGCAAGCATGAGTAGAATCGTGTATTCGAGTGAAAATTTCAGAATGTATCAAGTCTTAGGTTGGGGCGAATCTCGAATTGTTGTTATCTTCTTTTCGCCGGAGCTTAGTCCTTCTTCGTTCACGATATGCCCTAAGTATACTACTTCGGGCTTAGCGAACTCGGACTTCTTATAATTCAATTTGAAGTTGTTTTCTCATTACTTTTGAAGAACCATTTCTAGGTGTTTCTCGTGAGCCTCAAGTGTCTTGCTATACACGAGGATATCGTCGAGATAGATAATTACGAACTGATCCAACCATTGACGAAGTAGTTCATTCATAGACCTTTGGAAGGTAGCAGGAACATTTATCAACCCGAAAGGCATAACCACGAACTCGTAGTGACCACACCTGGTTCAAAATGTTGTCTTATGTTGATCATCGGGAGCTACCTTGATCTGGTGGTACCCTGACTTGAGATCAATCTTACTAAAATACTTGCATCCTCGCAATTGGTCTTGCCAATGCACGGAAGTGGATCCGTGTTCTTGGCAGTGACGGGATTCAATCCACGATAATCAATGCATAGTCGAAGTTCACCTTCCTTTTTGGACACGAATAAGGCAAAGGGACCAGAAGGAGATGAGCTAGGGCAAATCCATAATTTTTGAGTCAGTCCTTGCAGCTGTTTCTTTAATTCCTTAAGTTCCCTAGGAGACATACGATAAATGGGAACCTTGGGAATCTTTTTTTCGGGAATAATCTTGATTGTGTGCTTAATAGCATGCTCAGTGATTCCCTTCCTCTGAGTCTGCAAGTCCTTGTACTCATCGAGTAATTTCTCAATAGAAGGAGGGTAGGATGAGGAACATTCTCATACTCGTTCAACGAGCACCATCATCACATCCTGATCCAACTTCTTCTTTGAGACCATAGATCTGAAGGCTGGGTAACTTATTCAACAAAAAGCCAATGTCGAGTCAGAACCAGACCAATGATACAACTTAATTACTCTAAGCTTGAACTTTTCGTCCTTTAATTTTATAATATTCTTTTTGAACTTGACTTCTGGGTCGACTTCCTCGTGCCAATCGATTTTCAGAATCATGTCAAAGGGTATGTTCCTTTTAATTAGGAAGGATACTTCATGTACGATCTTATTTTCTTCCTTAATCCTGAAATAATATTTAACACGATCGACATATTGAGAGACAATGATCATGCTCTTGTCAACCAACATATATGTGATAGGTCTAGGTAAGTTTCATACCTTCATCCCCAGATGCAACTTACGAATTGCCTTCTTTGAGATGTAAGATCGCGTCGATCCTGGGTCTAATAGGGCACCTACTCGTGTACGTGCAATCTCAATATCTGCAATCATTAACTCATATTTAGACTTATCTTTCTAAGTCCATGAACTCCTAAGAGCTATGAGTCCATTACCGAGTTTATCAAGGGAATCGTCCAGTGAGACAGAACACAGAACAGTATCAGGGTGTTATGGACGACGGGTCGAGGAAGAGTCATCCTTTGCCAGATGAGTCGAGGGCTTGAAAGGGGTTAGTGGTGTCTTACCTTTGTCTAAACCCCTCAGCTCAGTAGGAGAAGATGCTACTCCTACTGGTTGGTTATTCCCTTTTGGGTTTCGAATAAGAGGGCACTATGCTCTAACATGCCCTGCAGTACCGCACTTCAGACAATGTCTGTTCTCCATTCCTTCCTGTCACTCTTTCCGTGATAGACACATGTTCTCCCAAGGTTTTCAAGCTGCAATGTCGGGGTGCTCGGAGAAGGAGCATGACCTCTTCTTTTTGTTCCAAGTTTTGGTGCCACCCTTGTTGGTCACCACAACAGTAATGTCACCCTTTCTTGACTCACTATTGTTTGTACCTCCGCCCTCGGTGTCATCAAGAGGCAACTTTTTCACCGTGTCGTCATCAAATAGGACGAACATGTGGTCCTGATGCTTTTGCCGCCACATGACTCGCTTACCATAACCTTCAACCAGACCACTCTTTATAATAGATGTATACATTTCCTTTTACCTGAGCAGTCATTTGCTCCCGACGGAGCGTGAGATCACGAAACTGCCTGTAGTTAAACTTGCCGGATTTGGCCTCAACCACAAGATGTCATCGGATGGGTTATGGCAAAGCTCACAAAAAGATATAAAGGATTTGATTGTCTTGCATGTTCAGACATGATACATACAACAACCGATCAACTTCACTAGAGAGTGCAATCACAGTCGTCCAACGCTTTTGACCAATAGTAGTGAGTTTGTCAAAGGCTTTATCGCCCGTCGTTTTGTCCAGGAAATTATCCTTAATCTTTTGGAGAAATACCCAGAGGGTCACTATTTTGGCCCACTCACCTATGTCAACGAAGCCAGCGGCATTAGCTTCGGACAATACCCATTCCTTGGGCGTCTCACCTAGACATGAAGTTATGAAAGCCACTTGGCTTTCGGGCTCCACCGGTGCAGTCCCACAATATGTCTGGATCTCAACAATCCATAACAATTGATGCTCGCCCCTCTTTCAGGTAAAGGGAAGTTTCATTTTCACCTTTTTTTTTCTTTCCGGTTTCTCATTTTTCGTCAACGGTTCTTTTGCGGCGGGCTCTTCTTTCTTTTCGACTAGTTTCCCATTCCCTTTCTTGGAACTTTCGGGAGTTTCCGGCGTCACATGTTTCATTACATCCTTCATGAGTTTTTCCTGGGTTCTTTCTTTTCTTCCTCCTTAGCCTTCTCCTCAATCACCACCAACTTTTTTCTTTCACAAGTCTAGTCACTGTCTGCAATGCGGCGGTATTGATCAATTTTTATTTCCACGTGAGCAAGGTAAGCCATCAAGTTATTTAACAATGATGTGAGGTCAGTTTTTGTCTCTTGAAAGTGAAACCGTTGTCTAATTTCATCTACTTTTCGCTCTTGCTATTCTTTCTCTATCTTTATTCTTTAGTATTTTCTTATCTTTATTTTCTCTGCATTCAAGATTTCTTCCAATTGCTTAGCGATCTTAGCCAGCTGCTCGGCAACATATTGATCGAGGGTCATTCTTACTCGGTCAATAGTCTGCTGCACTCAACCGCTCACTTCCAGCATCTCAACAGCCGTGCCAGCCTCATTCAGTTCAGACTTTGCAGTACGCAAGTCGAACTAGCTGCGCACGTGCTCTAAGGTTTCTGCACCATCGTCGTGTAACTCAATGTGCAACTGATTAAGACGGGCCAGCATTTGCTGCCGTCTGTGCTGTATTTGGCCACGAGTTCTTAGTTCACTACTTTCCTCATCAGCAAAAAGAGTGAGAAGAAAAGAGGAATAAAGCGAGTCATCACATAAAAATGCAAAGAATTCTAAAAGAAAGACATTTTCAAAATGTGTGTCTCCTGCCCAATAAATAATTATAAAACAATAATAAATTTCACGGCCACACCTGGTTTCAATCTGATACAGCAAGAATAAATAAAGGAAAATAACTAAGGAACCTAGGCTACCAGAGTGGCCCGGGTCCACTTGCCCGACCGGGCAAAAAGAAAATAAAAAATAAAAATTTAAAATTATATTTTTATTAAAATTTTGATTTTAAATTTGGTTAAGAATTTTGATGTCACTCTGAGGCAAAAGTGGTTCAGTTTATTTTTCTACGTAACACAGTTTTTTTAGTTTTTTTTTTTTTTTTTTTTTTTTTTTTTGGCTTGGACCTTAACTAGTCCTTGCACGGCCGGGCCGCCCAGAAAATAGGGTGATCCGGGCGGCCCGGCTGGTAGCCTAGTAAGGAATAAATTTCAATTTTTTTTTTTTTTCTAACTTCTGTTGTCTGTCCTGTGCGTGATGACGTCCTAACGAGAGTGTACAGGTCCCGCAGCCACGACCAGTGTGATCAAGACACAACAACACAGGTAAGTATGCACGACAACCACATAATAACCAGACAAGTGAGTAAGTCAGCCAACACAGTCAACAACAATCAATTGTTAGTGTTCTTTCCTCTTCGGTTGTACCATCTGCAGAACCAATGCGGCCAGACACAAGGGCCGACGCGTGGCACTACAGCAAATCGTGAAGTTGTACCCACAAGTACAAGTATCAACACATCACTAACGACAACGTACAAAAACATGGCACGTGTCATCCATAGAATGCCAACACAGCAACTCTACGGAGTCTGCCACGTGAGCGTCAATGACCTGCAAGGTATTCGAGAGCGATGCCACATCAGCAATGCACAAACCGCCAACTTATCTCCCACTGGTATGCCACGCCAGATCAAAAGTAATACGGATGGAGTGTGGAGTGCCACATCACAGGTAAGTCGTGCCACAGGTATGTGCCATGTCGGACATTACCCTATCAATCGTAGGATGCCACGTCAGCACCCCTGCGCTATGCCACGTAGGCAGTGCGCCACGTAAGTAGCCTCAATAGCCACCCTCTCTCTCACCAACGCCACGTCAGCCTGCTGCTAACGATGCTCTCGCCGATATCTGATAAGTGAGCAACAAAATGCCACATAAGCAAGTCACCGTCTTGACTTCAAGGTGTCCACGTCATCATCTTCAAGGGATCGTACGTTCGAGCGTGGAAATCAATGTCTAGACTCGCAATAGTAATCGCGCGCGTTAATAACCGTGTTTCTCTTCTTTCATGTGCGACACCTCCCACTTACTTGGGCGCCACGTGGCGCCTGACAACAGATTGTGACGAAGAAGGTAAGCTCTGATACCAAATTGTAATGAACCCAGTCAGTAAGATACTCGCCATATGTCGAAATACAAAGTAACTCAACTCTGAATAATGTCTTGAATAATTGTAAATGCGATCTCTGATATACTGTCTTGTTTCCAGTAGATGAAGAAAGTGGAGGGGGAATAGACAAAATAGAAGGTGGAAAAAATAGTAACCATCAATGACCACCAAGAGAGTAGTCCAACATTTCTCACTCTTTCTCTGGGTTTCCCATCACCTCCAGGTGAGCAAAACAATATCCAGTAACAGGCTTGACAATATCTAGTAACGAGCCTGACAGATCCTGAGCACATTGAAGTCCCACGTGGCACAACTCTCGAGAAGAAGTTGAAGACGTTCAGCAACCCACAATATCGACATCAACCACAAGTAAGTATCATGTTTCCTTCAATCATCCAAAGATCCAGATCTCCCTCCTTGTCGCGCCCAACAACAATGTAGATAGCGTGACAAAAGGCCATGTCAGTAATGAAGACAGAGTGGCATGCGCCACATCAACAATGTTGAAGACAGCGTGGGCTTGCACCATGTCAGCAAATACTGGCGCTGCAGCACGAAGCGCCAGCATGCAAGCAAGCAATCTCGCGTCGTCGTCTACAGTGCCAGCACCAAGCCCATGTCAAGCCAACATCCAGCTAGCGTCAAACCAACGTCAAGGCAGCATAGCAAGACTGAATGTTGACTCCCTGGAGGTCATACCTTATGTAAGGTTTGACGAGGCTTACCGACCTCAGGTCTCCTACCCACGGTGTCTCCGATTGACTCACCACCGAGGGCATGGATTGCGTAAAGTTACAAATTTCCACTTGGTCCTAATGTTGTTTTGGTACCTACATACAAACAAGTGTGTGTCTGACCGGCGGCCTGGGCTGGGTACATGCAGACCTTGATTCTTGGGCTGCTGGAAAGTTGACCAAAATGAACTGTTGGACCCACAGACCCTGGGCCATTTCAAGGGTTTTTCTCCCTTGACCCTTGCGGTCTCAGACTGGGGTCATGACCTGTGTGTAGCCTTAGGCAACTTCATAGCATATTGAGCGGGGTATTGCACCATAACTAAGTTTGAATCTATCTCTAAGAAGGTGCCCAAGGAAAGGAATTTTTTTGCAACATCTCCCTTATATAGGGTGGATCTTCAAAAATTTCCTGATTAGAATACAATCTAACTCCTCAAAAGAGTCAAAACTAAGAAATTTTTTTCAGCGCTTTTTATAGGAAAGTACCATTTCAGAATTTATATTCATCCGAATAGAAAAATTGAAATGGTCCTCAACTATAGAGGGTCAAAATTTGTCTAACTGCTTGAATTAGTACAAATTTAGGCAGCATCTCCTTTAGAGAAGTAGACTTCCCAAATTTATACTAAGTCAGGTAAGAACTCGATACAAAACTTGAGTTTTGTCAAGACAAAATCTAACCAACTCTTTAGGTTTGCAGAAATTTCGGCAGCACTTCTTTTAGAAAAGTGTCATTCGAAAATTTATACAAAGATAAATACAAAACATGAAAACAGTTATGACTTCCCAAAGTTAAAATTTGTCTTACTCTCTGGAAAAGCAAAAGCTCGGCCAACACTTCCCTTAGAAAAGAAGACTTTCCATATTTTTACTAGACCAAATATAAAATTTAGACAAAGGTTGAACTTTAAAACTGTGTTGCACGCTGTACGCGTACGTATTCTCGCATACGCGTACATTTTTTTTTTTTTTTTTTTTTCCAAAAATATATATCACATGTATTCCCAATTTCAGAGTCTTCAGACTTTTACATACACTATTACACACATACACAGTATTACACACACACACACACACACACACACACACACACACACACACACACATACACACACAAAGTCTGTCTGTCAGACAGTTTGACTGTCAGATACGGACTGCTTAACAAAGTGAGTGACAGACATAATAGGCAAACAAATAGACGGACAGAAGGATAAACAGGCAGACAGACAGATCGACAAACAACTACCTAAGAACTAACAAACAGACCAACAGACAACTGCGTACACACAAATGGACAGACCTACTGAGACGCATATGGACAAGGTGACAGAATGACGTGGCACATGGACAGGGTGGTAGAGTGACAGACAAACAGACAGGTACACGTGACAGGCTCTTGCAGACAGACTGACTTACAGACAAACAAACACAAACCACCCAGAGTGATAGACAAACAAACAAACAAACAGACAGACAAACAGACAAACAAATTGAACACGGCACAACTTGACTGACTGAGAGACTGAGAGACTGACAGACAACTGTACAGCCAGCCAGACAACCAAAAAACCAGCCAGCCAGACTTACGGGCAGACACACGGTCACCCCACTAACCCCCAACCCCAATTAGGCCAAAAAACGACCCGGAAAAGACCCCCTGCGACCACGTACACGGGGTCCTTTTTGACATACGCGTGCACACGTACGAGGTACGTACGCGCGCACGTCTACGCGTGTGCGTGGCAGCCACGTACGTGTACGCCGTGCAACACAACTTTAAAAGTCAAAATTTAACTAACTCGTCGTTGTTTTTAAAATTTCGGTAGCGATTCTAGTAGAGAAAGTAGCTTTGCAAAATTTACAAAAAAACAAATAAAATGAATGATCCTAGAAAATGCGAAAAATTGAGCTAAGTAAAACAAAGTTAACTTAGAAAATGTAGGAATTGACCTAACTCCTACAACTCCAGCACGTGACCAACATCTAAAGCAACTACGTATCAAAGTTGACACTCATACTAAGTAGAGCTCACACTCAACCACATGCAAGTTCATACCATAATGGGAAAGTACTATTACAAAATCCCAAGTAAATTCCACATAGGATAGTTTACAGAACCTTCATATGATTTATCCCTTATACCCAACTTACATATGGCATGACGCTAAACCATTCAACTTAAAAACAATGTCCAGCATGCCTTAGATTTTACACGAACATGTTGCACAACTACTTTTCTCTTCTCTAGGGGTGTGACTAGACCATTCAACAACCATTTCGTCAAAACGGACGTATTATATTTTTTGAACGAAATTAAAATTGAGTTTTTTTGCCTAAATCCCGTCCAAAATTTTAGCTCTTGGGGACCCCCTAGATGTATCTAGTCTCAAACTACGACTAGATACATCTAGGGGGTCCAGCGTTCTAGGAACGCCGGACCCCGAGGACCCAAAAATTTGGACTGGATTTTGGCCCAAAAACTCAATTTTAATTCCATTCAAAAAATTTAATATGTTCGTTTTGACGAAATGACTATTATTCGGTTTAGAAACGATGTCTAGTCGCCCTTAGTTGTTTAATAGCCAAAGGAAGGAAGGACTGTCCGGCAAAGACAGTTGCTGCATAAGAACGATGATAGAAAAAGATACACCCTGAAATACACACGGTTACGGACACAAAAAGAGCAAGTAACCGAAGTACATGAAGATACCAGCACCCAATCATCAAACAATCAAAGTACAAAATGGTACTCGTATCCGAGAATCTCATGGCCGCCGTCGATAGGGCGAGGTATCGTCGGGTCCCGGAAAGGAAAGGTCTCATCATCAATGTGTGGGAATAGTTTGGACGCATGAAAGATCGGATATATGCGCAGATGAGGAGGCACGTCAATCACAAACGAAGGGCCAAAGTCATCCCCGACTACCTTCAGAATCTGCCAAGGGCCGTAGTACAGTGGAAGAAGCTTCCGTGATATGCCCTCTTCATCAGAAAACTCAGACATTTTGACCCAAACATAATCCCCTACTTTGAATTTTCCTTCTTTGCGCAACTTATTGGCATGTTTGATCATGGCATGCTGGCGCTTGTTCATAGCTGCTGTAGCAGCTTTGAGCAAGCGTGCGTACTTGGCATTATAGCCAGGCATGTCGGACATCAGACCAGGTGACCGTTCGGGGAACAGATAGGAGAGGGGATTACGCATCGGCCATCCTTACTGCAATTGGTTTGGTGTCACACCAGTCACAGAGTGAATGGAGTTGTTGTATAGCCCCTTCACTTTGTGTAATTCCTTGTCCCACGTGTTCTAATCTGGAACAATTAGTGCGCGAAGCAATTGGATGACAGTCTGGTCGATCTCCTCAGTCAATCCGTTGGCTTCGGGGTGTCGACCAGAAGTCCTGTTCAGTTTGATGTCGTAGATCTGAGATGTGAAGTCTTTCCAATCTTTGTTGATGAATCTGGTGTCCCGATCACTCACAATAGTTTTCGGGACGTCGGACTGCAGAATGTACTGCTGATGGAACTCTTCTATGACAAGTTCAGTCGGGGCGTGAGGAGGGAGAGGAATCAAGTTCAGAAATTTGGAGAAGCGGTTCACAATGACCATGACTTGTGAATTCCCAGCCTCACTCACCTTTCCCATGTCCGTGAARTCGATGGAAATCGATTCACCGGGTCCATCAGGAATGGGGAGAGGTCTCAGYAGGCCATAAGGCTTATGCCWGTGGWCCTTGATTCTTTGGCATACTTGACATTCAGCAATGAATTTCTGAGCAGATCCTTTCATTCCTGGCCAATCAAATTGCTGCAGAAGACTTCCATAAGTCTTCTCAAAGCCAAAACGTCCACTCCGACCATGTGCCAAATCCAAGAAATGAGTTCGGAGAGGCACATGGTTGGGTACAAACAAACGGTCAAACTTCCCATACCGATGGAATACAAGACCCTCGCATTCATGAAAATCAGGTTGGCTGTTAGGGTCAGCCTTGAGCTGCTCAAGGATGGGACTGAGGTCCGGATCCTTGGCGGTGTATTCAACCAGATCCTCCTTCAGTTTCCTTCGGAGGTCGTATGAACCCACAAGGCAAGTCAAAAATTCAGGATGGCGGGACAACGCATCAGCAACCCGGTTATAACAGCCTTTCTTGTGTTTCAACTCAAAGCTGTAGACATCAATGCCATGCAACCAGCGGGTCAATGTTGGAGAGAGTTCAGATTGTGTCTGAATCCACTGCAAGGTATGATGATCAGAGTAGACCTTGAAGTGGCGATCCAAGAGGTAGTGTTTCCAATGTGCGAGGGCTTCGCGCAGGGCGTAAAGCTCACGCATATATGTGGAAGTAGCTACCTTATGGTTGGGCATGCGTTTGCTGTTGTACTCGAGCGGACGTAGGCCATCACCATCATCTTGCTGCAGCACAACACCAATCCCGAACTGGCTCGCATCCGTAGTGACTACGAAAGTGAGGTTGGGATCGACAATGCGAAGCACAGGATGACTCACCAATGCCTCTTTCAAGGCTTGGAACGCAGTCTCACAATTCTCACACCATGCATAGGCAACATTCTTGCTGGTTAGTCTTGAGAGAGGGTGAGCAATGACAGAGAATTTGGGCACAAACTTCCGGTAATATGAGGCCAGACCAAGGAAAGAACGCAGTTCGCGTACGTTTGCCGGTTGAGGCCACTTTCGTATGACCTCAACCTTGGTTGCCTCCGGCTCAAGGCCGTTTGCAGACAACCGATGCCCAAGATAGATGACGTTGTCCCTCCCAAACTCAGATTTCTCCAAGTTGAGGTGCAGCTGCGCCGCCTTGAGAACCTGCAAAACTTCCTCAAGGTGTTTGAGGTGCTCCTCCATGGTTTTGTTGAAGATCAAGATATCATCAAGGTACACAACCACAAACCTGTTAAGTTGATGGCGAAGTACCTTGTCCATGAGGCACTGAAAGGTGGCCGGTGAATTCGTAAGACCGTAGGCATAAGGATGAACTCGTACAGCCCATCGCGCGTCTTGAATGCAGTCTTGTGCTGGTCACTCGGATCAACTTCAATCTGGTGGTAACCAGATTTGAGGTCAATCTTGGAGAAGACCTTGCATCCACCTGCCGCATCTAGCAGATCATCTATGCGAGGCAAAGGGTAAGCATTCTTTCTTGTGATTCAATTGAGACCACGATAGTCAATACACATCCGGAGTTTGCCTCCTTTCTTTGGCACAAACAAGACAGGTGCACCAAATTCAGACTCACTGGGCCTAATCCATCCATGGTCAATCATATCATCAATCTTCCGTCTCAACTCCTCCAACTCGCCTTATCCCATACGGTAGACGCAACCCTTTGGAGGAACACTCCCCTCTATTATCTCGATTTTGTGTTTGACCGGACGCTCGGGAACTCCACAAGGTTCGGCCAGAACTTCAGGGAATCGATCCAATAGTTGGCGAACGTTTGTTGGGACTTCCGGTGGAGGATCATCCTCATCAGAAGAAAGAAAATTAGACTGAGAATTTACAGCAATTACAACCGGATTAGAAGTAGAAGGATTATTCACAGTAGAAGTAGATGGATTAAAAGTAGAGTTACTTACCGAGATAGAAAATGCAGCAAAAGTAGAAGGCACATGGAGTGGTTTTACAAGGGCTATATGTACAAACTCAGCTTCCTTGCGCCTGCGCACTGATTTGCAGAATTTGTTAGCACTTAGAAGAGTCACAGGGGACTCGCGCATCTCATCTAATAAGACGGTACGCTCGTTCCCCTTGGCATCAAGTACCACGAACTGATTGTCCGCCCACGTGGTCCTTAGGCAATGAGCCTTTAGCCATCCCAAGCCAAGACCGCGTCGAACGGACACTTATCCAGGACATAGAAATTTAGTTCATGTGTGACAGTGCAGTCTTTGTCAAAGGTGATGCGCACACCTTTGACAGCATGAGTGGAAGTGACAACCTCTTGGTTGCCCACCTGAGTCTGACAAGGGTTCTGCAGTTCCACTTGCTTCATAACCAGACCCGCCTTACGAATCCCGTTCGGAGAGAAGAAATTAGTGGTCGAACCACTGTCAATCGGCACACGGATGTATCGGCGGTTAATGAGCAGTTTAAAGAAAGTCAGCTCCACGCTCCCTTGAACACGGCGTTGCTGCTTGAGCTGCAGCCAATGCTCCATATGGGCGTGGAGGTCGACCTCTTTAGACTCCTCCCAAGGCTCAGTGTATAACACTTGGACTGCATCAGCCTTGGAATCAACATTAGCTTGGGCTTCAAGAGCACGCTGCTGACCAGATCCAGGCTCCTCGGAAGGGCCTGCAACTGACTGCCCAACTTCCCTTGCTGTAGAGAGTGTTGATAACTCCACTACACCCCTTGCCTGCTTCCCTGAAGACGATAGCAATCCTGCACAACATGCCCAGGCTTTTGACAATGCAGGCATACGCGCAGTTTGGACCTTCTTTCCCATTCTTTTTGGCTGATGCGGAGGGCTTCCCAAGGCTTGGTAGAAGCGTACTCCGGTTTCTTAGGGATCCTAGCATTTTTGGGAAGGTGTAAGACAGTTCCCTTACCTGAAGCACGGTTAAAGCAGTCTTTCTGAATGCATTAAGTTTTTCATCATCATTTCTGTCACACTCAATGGCTGAAGTGGAACAGCTCGTATCGGAGTTCGGCTCTAGATCGTCATCTAGAGACAAATCATCCGCATAAAACTGATCGTCAACCTCCTGATGATCATGCAGTGCAAGCTGGTTACTGCTTCCAAACCGCTTGCGTTGTGGTTTCCCACCTGCAGCGGGCGCCTTCTTGCGCCTGGCGAGGTCCTTGGCCTCTAGGTCAACTAGGTCCTTCATGAGCTCTCGCCAGGTAGCATGGTCCTTGAGTGCTAGCAGGGAGAGGTATTCTTTAGGGGCCACTCCCATGACTACATCCATACAAGACACGTCAGTCATTCCCAGATCCGGAGTGGTGAACAAACCAGTCAAGTGCTGTTCCAAAGCCTGCATGGATGACTTCCATGTTTGGCCCTTGAGGGCCTCAAGCTTCAGCCTAGCCTTGAGCGCAGCATGTTTATCTCAGTACCGGTGAAGGAGAAGATCCTCAAGGGCGCGGACAGGGGTGACCTTCAGCCAATCAGTCAGGTCTATGCGTTCATAGCCTACTGCGACAGCTTGGAGCTCAATGTGGTTTCGTACGGCGGGCTCAGTATTAGTCCCCATGATCATACTTCGGTCCTCTTGCGGTGTCCGCATGACCTCGAAGTACGACCTCATGGAACTAATCCAAGAGGTGATGTCTGCCTTCCCGTCATACTTGGACGGCAGCGTGGCCGCCCGCTTGTCCACCATGGGACCGCTGTACTGAACGCCAGTGGGAACTTCGGCGTTTTGGGCTGATGTCCCTGCATTCGGGACCATGACCAGCGCAGAACTGCCGATGATGCCGCTCAAGGAGCTGGCGCCGGTTCCTGCACTTGCCACAGTTCCGCTTGCCCTTGGCACGAGGGATGTGTTGGCTTGAGAGGTTGGGATTATAGCAGATCGAGGGTTAGGAGGGCCGGAGGTAGACAACTGGAACTGTTCGAGGCTAATTACCTTAGCCTGCAGCTCTTCGTTCCACTGCTCAAGTGCTGTCATACGAGACTTAAGGTTTTCCAAGGTCCGCAGTCGGACCAAGGCTGCTACAGCAGCAGCTAGTTCCTCCTGGAACCGGTCAGCATTGGCTCTCGGGATCCGAAGGAGAGCTACCTGATCGGCAATGTCGGCGGCTCTAGCTGTTGCCGCTGCCTCCCTTTCCCTCTGCACGGCATCATCATACAATTTTTGAAAGAATGGTTTCTGGCTCTCATCTGCTGCATCCAGCATGACCTGCCATTGGGCAGATGTGATGACAGCCATGCTAGAGGGAGGGGCATCAGTAGAACTCTCAAGAGGGGTCCGCTCTCTCCTTACGTTTGGACGAACACTCCTCTTACCCCTTCTCACACTCTCAAACAACACGCCTTCTCTCTCCCTTTCCTCTCTTTTCGCTGTCTGCGCACGCGTCTCTATACTGGACATAGATAGTTCAGATAAAAGAAACAAACAGAAAACCACTCAGAGAAGAAGGTAGAACTCCTGGCCGGAGCGGCAAATCATTTGGACTTAGAGTGTGGCACACAGCAGAAGAATAAAAATAAATAAATAAATAAATAAATAAATAAAATAGAAACAGCAGAGAGGTCTGATTTATAGAACGGGCCCGATCAGATCAGTTGGAGATCCCCTCTTGTCTAACCTCACAGGGGACATACATAACAGTAAATCAGATGAAGAAGACTAATCTGCAGCAATGGAGAT
This sequence comes from Chara braunii, assembly GCA_003427395.1. Taxonomy (NCBI): domain Eukaryota; kingdom Viridiplantae; phylum Streptophyta; class Charophyceae; order Charales; family Characeae; genus Chara; species Chara braunii. The sequence continues at coordinate 811,078 of BFEA01000083.1, forward strand.
TTCGAGGGGTGCAGATGGTCGCCGAGTCAGACGCGGGGCAGTATGTGCTAACATGCGGTAAGGCCAGTCAAGATCCCCTTGAAAGGAATGCCCTTGCTGTCCGTATGTCCCCCAATTCCAGCACAGCAAAGAAATGCACTGGCGGCAACAGATCTGGGCCCAAAAGGTCCTGKCCCGTTGGGCCTGGTCCCACTGGGTCCCGAGGGGTCCCAAGTAGGCCGTGGACCAGGACCAACGTGATAGGGGTGCCAAGTCGGTCCCAAACTGCCTCTACCGTACTGAAAAGGAAAGGACAACTTTCAGCAAGAACTCACTTCTACAGCCGTTCAGAAATGAAAAGACAATGCACCGTAGAAAGATATGTCATTTAGAGTAGATACATCTTTCATCCATCCATCAGGTGAGAAAGCAATCCACAAGCTCCCACACACAAGTGACACAACCAAGACGGCAGAGAAGAGGAAGAGAACGCAGCACACCCCCAACAGGCCATGAAGCACCAAGCAACCTCCCACGGGCTTTCCCAGGTCACACGGCACTTACCTGTGAGGCCCGACCTCCAAAGATGGATTACGAGTCACTCCCCTCTCATATAAGTCCTCCTAACCCCTAGCTACCACTACACGAAGTGTCCTAGCATGACTAAGAGGGCCTTCCTACACCCCTGTTGCAAAGCCGGATCCCCCGTCGATGCCTGAAGACCAAAGTAGCAACTTG
>BFEA01000083.1:817162-844027 GCA_003427395.1 Chara braunii
GCTTCTGAAAGGGGTTTCAGGTACACCCATCCAAATGGTTGGATAGGGGTACCTGAAACCCCTTTCAGAAGCTTCAGCCACTTCAGGACATTTCAGGAATTTCAGGTGGGGACTTGAAACCGCTGAAGAGGCTGAAGCTTCTAAAAGGGGGTTCAGGTACCCCCATCCCACCATTTGCAATGGATCAACCTGAAGTGGTTCAACTGCCTGAAGGCGGTTTCAGACAACCCCATGTATAGATCCACACACAATCCGAAAGTGTAGTAACCTAAAGTGGCTGAACTGCCTGAAAGGAGAACTGAAAATATATGCACCCGTTAACCATCTCTCTTCAATGGACTTCACCGCACGTTCCGTCGCCTGACTCGCACCTTGGACACCACTCAATTCTCTCTTGCATTGTGTAGTACGCTTTGAATTTGATTTGTTGTGTTTTTATGGAGCTGAGTCTAACTTGGCTTGGGAGGACTTCATACGTAGTCGGACCAGACTGTATTGCGGAATCAGATCTCTCTGATCTTTATTTTTTTAATTGTTTTGATTGCTCTTCAGTCCAAATGAATTGTCGCTCCGGCTAGGAGTTCTACCTTCTCTTCTAGTTGCTTTCAAGTTGTTTCTTTCATTCGTTTCGTTAAATGTCTGCATCTACACGATCAGAAACGCGCGCGCGCGCGCGCGCGCGAGAGAGAGAGAGAGAGAGAGAGAGAGAGAGAGAGAGAGAGAGAAGAGAGAAGTTGTCGAGTCTTGCTCTTGAGGGAGCGAGGAGAGGGAGATGAATGTTTGTCCCAGAACTGTGAGGAAGTACTAACCTCTCTTGCAAAACTTATTGACACCCTCATCCTCCATCATGGCATCTGCAACAGAATGAAAGTTGCAAATGGACGTTGCTTGAAGGCAGAAAAAACGCAGTACCAGTTCTTTTATGAAAAAGCGTTGACGAAGAAAGAGGAAGAGAAGGAAAAGGAGAAGGGAGACAAAGTAAAGGCTCATGAAGCCGTCTTCAGTACCATGTCCGCCTTAACAGATGTTGAGGTGGAAGAGAAGATTGTCCCACTTCTTAGGGTTTTCGTAGATGTCCGGGTTGTTGAAGATCCTACTGACCAACTCAACTCGCAAAGGTGTTTGATGAACTCAAGAAGTTGCGCGAGGATATGACCTTGATGACACAGCAGCACCGCGACCAGCTGGAACAGTTTGCTAACATGCAGCCGGCCCAAAGTATCCTTCCATCTGCTTACCCTGCTTCTAGTGTTGCGTGTCTGTCCATTTTTGCCCCTCTAACTGTGTCTTCTTCTTCTTCTTCTTCTTTGAGTGTGGTCAACAGGCTATCCGGACCTGCAGCAGGTCCATACCCCGTTGTTGCTGCTGCTGTTGCTAAAGTAGCAAGTGGCAGTGCAGGGCATTCTGAAACTGTTGCAGCCCCAAATTCGGAACCAACAATCGCTTGTCCTAACTGCAGCTCTCCCTTCATAGATAGAAAGACGACACAAATTTTGTCTAAATATGACAGAAAGAACGACATTGAATCCTGGATCAGTTCTATGCGATCCTACTTTGATGTGTTGGGGACACCCCCGATTACTCGGTCGTTGGTCCTAAGGACCAATGTGGAACCCACCGTAAGGAGTTTCTTAGAAGTCCAAGTTGTACAGTTAGGCTATAAAAGAATAGACATGAACAAATGGTTGAAGGCTATGCCAATAGCTACACTCGAGGATCTCTTGATCAAGCAATATGCGGATCCGCATGCTGCAGCCAAAGCTACACTCAAGCTTGACAAGCTCAAGCACAACAAGTGGACCGCACGATGCATAATCTGCAACAGTACGTTAGTAAACTCTTTGTTACTCCTGATCTGGAGATGACTACGCAGTCTTGTTTGAATGTGATTAAAGATACGGTTCCCTCTACTGTAACACATCGTCTGGGGCTCAGACTCATAGCATATACAGATTGGTTTTCCCTCATGTGGGATTTAGTGAAGTTGGAGACACAAGACCTCCCCGGTGGATCGGGTGGCAAAAAGACCACCAGCTACAAACGGTTTCCGGATAGCAACCATTTTGCAGCGCACGATCAACTCGAGGTTGATGAGGAGAACTTCACAAATGACTCTTCTCTTGGTGACGATTAGGAGCAAGACTGCGAGGCATCTTGCTCTTCGTCAGCCCATGAGTCCGACTATGTAGATGATGATGAATCAATGAATGTCTTTAAGAAGACTGCCTTCAAAAGTAAGGAACACAATGAAGAATAACACTAATATCATCCACCTTCCCAAGGGAGCAAAGATTTCACCCAAACTGGAGGATCCTGCCACAAAACCATGGGTAGATCTCCGGATTAGTGAAAGTGAGTGGAAACACAGTGTGAAGAACGGGGTTTGCCTGCATTGCACCAAACCGGGACACTAAGTCCAACATTGCTTCAGATTGCAGCAAGGAAACCATCAAAGGAGGTAGACACATCATCAACACACTCTACAGACGGAGAGGTTGAACATGTAAGTGCAGATCCTTCACCGGATTCTGATCCTACTCAACAAAGCTCTCTTGAGACCCCATCTGATGTTGATTCCAAGGCTGAGAAAATGCACATCCTGTACAAGGAGCTTTGGGTGGAGTCAGAAGAAGTTGACTTTCATGCTCTCTTGCTGCACTGGGCTCACATGAAGCAAGAACGCGTCCAAGGGAAAACAAAGTTGATCTTCTTCAAACTCCGCATTAACGGTCGTTACATTCGTGCCCTGACTAATTGTGGCGCAACCGCTAACTATTTCTCACCGCACGATATTCGTAAGGCACGCTTGGGAATGAAGCAAGTGACTTTGCAGAATCCTTATCCGACCCAAGTGGGCAACCAAGAGGTTGCCACATCTACGCATGCAGTCGAAGGTGTGAACATTACCTTTGACGCAGACCGCACGATCACGTATGAGTTGAACTTCTATGTCCTTGATAAGTGTCCCTTCGACACGGTTATTGGCTTGGGCTGGTTGCAGGCCCAATGTAAAAGAACCACGTGGAAGGACTCACAATTTATGGTCAAAGATGTCGTGGGGATCGAGCGTCCAGTCCTCTTGGATGAGCTGCACGAGTCCTAAGTGACTTTTCTCAATGCAATGAAATTCTACAAAAAGTGGCGCAGGCGCTAAGTTGAGCCTTTGTTAGACCTGCTCATGTGCCATTTATTTTTGTTGTACATAATGATTCTACTTTGCATGTTGTTTCTACTTCTAATGCAACTAATTTTACCTCTACTTGATCTACTTCTAGTCCAAACAATCCTGCTTCAAATTTTGTTGCTTTGACTACACCTATGTAATCCGGTATGCTTGCACCTGAATCTGATGATCCACCTCTGGAGGTCCCATAAAAGATCCGCAACCATCTCAACTGATTCCTTGAAGTTTTGGTCGAACCACGTGGAGTTCCCGTGTGTGCGGTTCGACACAAAATCGAGTTGATAGAAGGCAGCACTCTTCGAAAGGGATGTGTCTATCGAATGGGCTCAGACGAATTGGAGAAGTTGCGAAGGCAGATCGATGACATGCTTGAAAAATGTTGGATCAAGCCAAGCGAATCCGAATTCGGTGCACCAGTTTTGTTTGTCCCTAAGAAAGGAGACAAGTTACAGATGTGTATCGATTACCGCAGATTGAACAGAATAACCAGAAATAATGCATACCCTTTGCCACACATTGATGATCTGCTTGATGTTGCAGGTGGATGCAAGGTCTTCAGCAAGATCGATCTTAAGTTTGGTTACTACCAGATTGAAGTCGACACCGCAAACCAGCATAAAATTGCATTCAAAACTCGCAATGGGTTGTACGAATTTGTTGTCATGCCCTTCGACCTCACGATGCACCGACCACCTTCCAAAGTCTCATGGACAAGGTGTTCCGCAGTCAGATCAATTGATTTGTTGTTATTTATTTGGATGACATACTAATTTTCAGCAAATCGATGGAGGAACACATAAAACACATTGAGAAAGTGTTGCAGATCCTCAAGGATGCGCAACTCCATCTCAACTTAGAGAAATCTGAGTTTGGGAGGGACAGCGTCATCTACCTTGGTCATCGGTTGTCCACTGCAGGCCTAGAGCCCGAGGCAACCAAAGTGGAGGTCATCCGCAAATCGCACAACTGACAAATGTCTGAGAGTTTCGTTCTTTTCTTGGTCTCGCATCGTACTGATGTAAGTTTGTGCCCAAATTCTCTATCATCGCCCGTCCGTTGTCCAAATTGACAAGCAAGAACGTGTCTTACACGTGGGATGGGGAATGCACAGCCGCCTTCCAAGCATTGAAGAAGGCATTGGTGGGTCATCCGGTGCTCCATATTGCAGATCCCAAACTTACATTCGTTGTAACTAAGGATGCGAGCTTGTATGGGATCGGTGCAGTGCTGCAGCAAGATGATGGTGAAGGTTTACGTCGCTCGAGTACTACAACAAAAGCATGCCCAGTCACAAGGTAGCTGCCTCCATTTACATCCGAAAACTGTATGCCTTGAGAGAGGCACTAGATCATTGGAAACACTACCTCTTGGGTCGCCATTTCAAAGTGTTCTCAGACCACGAGACTTTGAAATGGATCCAGATATAAATTAATCCATCAACTACATTGACCCGCTGGCTGCATGAGATTGATGTGTATGATTTTGAACTTAAACACAAGAAAAACGGTTACAATCGCGTTGCGGATGCTTTGTCTCACCACCCTGAGTACATGACTTGCCTTGTGGGTTCCTATGATTTCCATAAGAATTTGAAGGAGGAACTAGTTGAGCATACTGCTAAGGACCCGGAACTATGTCCCATCCTTGAGCAGATCCAAGCTGACCCTAGCAATCAGCCTGATTTCCATGAGTGTAAAGGTTTGTTCTTCTGACGTTACGGGAAGTACGACCGACTGTGTTTACCCAGCCATGAGCCTATCCATACTCACTTCTTGGATTTGGCTCATGACCGGAGTGAACACTTCGGTTTTGAGAAGACATGCGATAATTTATTGCAAACGTTTGTATGACCTGGGATGAAAGGAATAACCCAAAAGTTTGTGGCTGAGTGTGAAGTTTGTCAACGCATCAAACCGTCTCGGCAAAAACCCTATGGGCTGCTGCATCCTCTTACTATTCCTGATGATTCGGGTGAGTCTCTTTCCATCGACTTCAAGGACATGGGAAAGAAGAACAGGAACGGATATTCCCAAGCAATGGTGATCGTTGACCGCTTTTCAAAATTTCTGAATTTGATCCCATTGCCACCTCACACCCCAACTAACCTTGTGATTGCGGAGTTCACAATAAGTACATTTTGCAGTGTGGGTTCCCAAAGACTCTTGTGAGTGACCGGGACACTAGGTTCATAAGTGCAGATTGGAAGGACTGCATCTCCCAAATCTGTGACCTCGAATTCAAGATGACGCCTGGTCGACATCCCGAAGCCAATGGACTGATGGAGGAGATAAACCAGACTGTGATCCAAGTTCTTCGAGCTCTAATTGTGCCTGGTCAGAACTCTTGGGATGTTGAATTGCCGATTGTGCAAAGATTGTATAACAACTTCATACACTCCTCCACCGGGATGACACCTAATCGGCTGCACCTCGGGTGACAAATTCACAATCCCCTATCCTATTTGTTTCTTGACCCGCCACCTGGCCTAACACTTGGCCAACCAGGCTACATCGCTAAGTTTGATCGCTTGCTCAAAGTTGTTGTTGCAACTATAGAAAGGCGACACAGTCCCATGATTAAGCATGCTAATGAAAAACACCAGCCTGAACCTTTCACTATGGGAAGCTATGTCTGGGTCAAAATATCTGAATTTTTTGAAGAAGAAGGTGTATCACGAAAGCTCCTTACTCAGTATTACGGTCCGTGGAAGATACTGAACTAGGTAGGGAAGGATTTATTCGGTCCTTCTTACACGATCGATGTGCCTACTCATCTGCGCGTGTACCTAGTCTGTCACGCGTCAAAGTTATTTCTGTATGTACCACCTGAAACTTTTCAGTATCGAGAATCGGTGATTCCTCGTGCAATCAATGACTGTCACGAGATTGATAGAATTATCGAGCACAGTGGAAAAGGAAAAAATAGACAATACAAAGTTCGTTTTCTATATCACCCATTAAATGATTTTTACTGGATTTCTAAAGAAAAACTTGCTGCAGAGTGACCCGCGAGTCGTCAATGCATATGAACGACTGATTGTCTCCGAACAACAACCTCAATTCACCGCTACCCTCACTCCTACGGAACATACCCGATCTCTCTTTGCCATTTACGCTAATGATGCGTTATGTAGGAACTTTGAGTGAGTTACGCACTCAAAGGGACCTCGCTCTTGAGGGGCGGGTAGTGTAATGACCTGCCATAACACAGGCTGAGAACACTACTGATTTATGAGTTCGAACGATGGAATGGATGCCTTGCTGAGATTCCCGCATTCTGCTGAGTTTTTAAAGTGTGTGTGTGTGTATGTTTGGTGACCTGCGTGCCTGTCTGAGTGCTTATCGACATGAATGTGTGTGTGACTCGCAAGGGTATTTGCTTGTTTGGGAGGCCCGGAGGGCCTATACTTACCTATGGCCGTGACATTGAGGTTTGCAGCAGGGAAAACAATCAAATGGCAGAGCCAGAGGCCCGTGGCACTTAGAGTAGCGGAAAAACACTCAAGTAGCAGGTAGGTCGGTACCGCACCCAGTAGATGTGTCGGGTACTCGAGGCCGAGCAGAAGAAGACAAAGTTGGCATTTTTAGAGGGCCAGTAGCTTTAGGCTAGGCCTAGGCGGGTACCAGTCCATCCAATCTGAGTCCAGGGCCTGTACAGGCAATATCATAGTCTGCAATGATGTTTCCCTCTGAAAAAGCGGAGGTACCGGCTGCTTGGGAGGTCGAGTGGCCTGGAAGTCATCGCCCAGGAGAAAGGGGGGGTCTGGTAGGCCGCTATATCTTGCGGCTGAGCAAAGAGCCCAACCTCATTTTTCATTGTGCGAGTTCGGTGACATGCTGCTGGACCGCTGACTACTACAACGCTGTTGGGAGGAAGAAGCCCGAGAGCTTCCACCTTGGCTATGGTTGACACCATCTTCATCACCTTGTTAGGCGCTGCATCTAGAATACCCCAGTTGGGGTAGTGCCGCATCAAGGAAGCTCGGGACAAAGTCAGGCATGGTGGTTGAATGGGCAGCGGCATAGCTGCCTGGTGTTGACCTTGGACAAGAGGACAGCGACATAGCTGCTTTGGGTTGTCCTTTGGACAGGAGGGTAGAACCCTCACTACTCCGCCATAGCCTCGGCCTACATGAAGGGGAAGAGGAAGGGTGGTCATGGCCATGGTGAACCTCATGTTGTGCGAGCAGTAGAAGAGGGATTTGGACATTGATTCTGGTTCAGCCATTCAACATTATTATTGTTATTTCTTGTTTGAATAAGAGGGGAGGAGATAAGGAGGAAGAGAGTGGTTGGCGAAGGAGAGAAGCATTGTCATTGGCCTATGCTGGAGTACATCATCTTCTTCTTTTTTCTTTCTTCTTCGTTTTCTTCTTTCCCTCTCTCTCCTCTCAAGTTCATTCATTTCTTTTTGTAACTGGATGACATTGTACTTTCTGATGAATGTATACTTTGAAATTGCTCAGGATCGTAACAAATGAATCTACCCCTAAAACATGGAACTATACGCTGCCACACCTATGTGTGTGTGTGAGTGAGAGAGAGAGAGAGAGAGAGTGAGGAAAAAAAAATGTCACCTACCTACCTGGTGATTAGCCTCACAAAATTTCAATCAAGAGGATGAGCAAAACCGGACGAATCTACCTCCAAAACATGGAAATATACACTACTCCACTGTGGCTGGGCTCACGCTACTTTTAATGTTGCAGGTAAGTGGTTCCCTTTTCGTCTGTATTTCTTTTTTTTTCCTTTTTTCATTTTGTTTTTTTGTCTTTATTGTTTCCTTTCCTCCCCTCGTGGCCGTTGGGGCACAGACAACAAGGAAAACGGGGGGAGGTTGAAACAAGCAGACAGGAACTTCACGGCAGAACAAAAAATTTGATATTCAACACAGACGCTAAGGTGCGTTAATGTTAAGGATAGGACCTAGGCAGGAAGCTTTGACGAAGGGCCCGCACCTCTGGCTCAGGCTCGTGACGCCATCGCTTAAGTTTCGGTATAACCCCGGGATCCGCGAAACCAATGTAAGGAGGGCTTTTCCTCGATAGTCCCAGGGTATTTTGGTGTGAGGGTTGAGAGAAGACGGAAGGAGCCAACCGAGAAGTAGGCTGGAGGAAAGAGGTGGATCACCGGTGCAGTAAAGAACTTCGGGAGTGGTTACTCCTATCGAGGGAAGTCATCAAAATATCGAAGGAAGAAGCCTTCACTTACTCTGGCCCCAGAGGTGTTTTAGCTGAAAAAATTGTTCTTCAATCGCTCCGATTTCCAAAGGTGATTACGGTTGAACCACCGCGAGGTATAATTTTATATTCATCAAATGCTTAGCCACTAGTAATTTCAAGGAATGCCTTATTTGTTCTATAGGAGATTAGTTTTTCATCTAGGTGTGGTTGTATTTGTTCTAATTTCCACTTTGGTCTACCGGTCCAGGATGACAGCCTTTATTCCTCCCCCCTCGGATAAGGTCCCTTGCACCAACCCCCTAACGGATGAAGGCAAACGACATGTCCATAATCTCCTGACCAAGTGTTTTCAGGAAGGAACAATCTCTAACCGATTAGCATATGGCCTGACGAAGAGATTTGTGTCGTTCAAACTGACTGGCTTAGAGATCACGAGATTTCGATCTTGTTTAACGATGAATATTCCAATTTGTTTGTGGAGGTTAAGAACAGGTTTGATCGAACATATGAAAATGCATGGGTGATAGCCGGATCTCCGAACGATATTCCCATTAGGGGCACCTTTTGTAATGAGGACCGAAATCTTGCTACATATGTTTCATCTTCGAAATAAATTGCAGATTGGATGCTCATGAAAGGAGGGGAGGAAGTGGAGTTGGATGAGAAACTTCACATTTTGACTTTCAAACCATGGATGGACATCCTCCAACTCCAAAACTGGAAAGAAGCAACGAGTCAAACATATTTTTGGATTAGATGCTAGGAGGTGTCAGTATCGGTGCTAGGACTTTTGAGAAATGTTGTCGAAGATGCTTTTGGCCCGATTGCCAAGGATTATCCGGCCTACAAAAAGCAGCTAGAACCTGATTTGAGAAACGTGCGTTTTGACTTGAAACCAGCTGCTAAGTTTCGGTATAAAAATTTCTTGGACATCAATCTTTCACGATTTGGGACCGTCAGAATTGAGGTAATTTGTGCCAAGACTTCATGGTGTCAGGTATGCCGCTGTCATTTTCATAAGGAAACGGACGAGGACTGCTCGACCAAATTCAATTGTAAACCTAGAAGTACAGGATGTCCCTCGGAGCGGATTAGGGAAGAGGCAGAGGAGGATTCAAAGAAAGAATTTGGAGGGAGGGTGGAGGGACAAGACGAGGGGGAAGGAGGTGTTGGCAGGTGAGAGAATGGAGGAAAATGGGTCAAGGAAGTAAAAGAGAAGAAACCGCCCTTCAGGGATGTGGTTAAGAAAGACATGAGGGCGACTGGAGTAAGGATGAATAGCAAAAAGAGCGAGTCAAAGGGGTTGAGGAAGTTGGATGAAGGAAACAAAGGAAGATCGGGGAAAGAGAAGGGGGAGACAGAAGAGATGAAAGGTTTGGAGGAGAAGGCAAAGGAGGATGGAAAGGAAGATGGCGGAACAAAAAAAAAAAAAAAGACTAAAAAACTAGATAAGAGGGAAGGTGGAAAGACCTAGGTACTAGTAGAAAACGGTTCAAAGAATTATAAGGAGGGTAGCGGCATATCCTCTGATAGACCATCACGGCCTATGGAGGACTCAGGCTCGCGCTTCAAGTTTGTTAACAAAACCCCCCAGGCGCCTTTTGTTTTTCAGGGGCGTTCTCCAGCAACCCTAAAAAGTAACAAGTTGGAGAAGATAGAAAATAAATTCAGTATAGGTAATGGTAAATCAAAGAAAGGTTTAAACACCCTCCCCCCCCCTCATACTGAGGTGCTCCTCGATGGTGATTTTTCTGTGAAGGACTCACTGACGGTAAAAAGGAAAGCTTCAGCGACAATGGTAGATGATCAGATGGAGGAAAAAGGGGGTAAGGGAGGGGGATTTTAGGAGAAGGAATTGCATTTTGCCATGCCGAATTTATTTCAGGAAGGACAGACTAACTTTGACTCGAAAAGAAGACCAAAGCAGTCTGCTCTCTCTCAACGGTGCAAAAAAGCACGGTTGGATGACAACAGGGCCACAGTAACGATGGAGGATCAATGCGGGGAAGGCAATCCCAATGCAGACCAAGACCCACTAGCTTCCTCTAGGAAGAGGGCACTTCCTGGGCAGTCAGCTAGGAAGTCCCTTCTATTTTCAGCCCCAATGGAAACACTGGTCAAGTCAGATAAGAAAGATGGATAGGTGGAGGAATACATCATCCCACTGATCTGTTCAGACTCCCCTCAGGGTCTACTAATTTGTACACAAAGATCTCAAGAGGAAAATTTGAGTATTCCTTGGATCGCTGTGGACAAACCTCCCTTAAAGGAAAAGGTTCTGCAATTGACAAAATAACAGGTATTTAGTGATACAACGTCATGCGTGATGTTCGCTACTCCTAGAAGAGGAAGGCATGCAGTCTCCCTGCCTGATAACCGAAAAATGTTTCTGCACTTAGTTTTCATGGACGTCTCTTCTGTGTCTCCCAATTTTGAATCCTGGTGCATGGAAAACATCCTTTCGTATCCTCTCCATGACTTCTTAACCCCAAATTTGGATGCCCTGGCAAACATACAAATGATGGCGGGTCTAAACGCGTCAGTAATCAATGACTGGCTAGTGAGAATGGATGTGATCTCCACACTTTTAGGTTTGAAAGTTCGCTCACTGATCCATTCAACTGGCTTCGCGCTAGAGGTTCATAGGTTGATCGCGAAAACATTGCTTAAGAATGAAAAGTCAGCAAACGAAGAGGACCACATCCAAGCTCAAAGTGCGACTTGCCAGTTGGAATGTTAAGGGCCTAAACGACGCAGCAAACATATATAAAATACAACGCCTCCTCGTATGAATACACAACAAATCAGTGCAGATTATGTGTCGCCAGGAGACGAAGTTGGATTTCATTAAAACGCAGGGGGTGGTAAATTGGTGGAGGGACCCTCAGTTTTGGGCCCCTGCAAATGGGTCAAAAGGCGGTACGGCTATCCTAATTCATGAAGATTTGCACTGTCAAATCCTGGATTCATATATAGATCCGGGAGGTCGGCTAGTCTGGGTGAAATCGCAATCGAAGATGAAGATTGGGGTATCATGTCTATTTATGCACCCACAAACTATATCGATCACACATACTTTTTTGCTTCTTTGCCGACAGTAGTTCCAGATATCGAAAATCTGGCTATCCTTGGGGAGGGAATTGAATCTTAAATCTGGGATTAGACTCTCCGGTGTTTTTTCCCCTCAGAATGAACTCAACATAACTTTCTGCCTTTTTTGAATCTCAGAGTTTAATAGATATATTTAAGTTTTTTAATCTTGAGGACCACAGATTTACATGGCATGGCCCAAGACTTAGCCCTCGAGCACAGATAGCGCGCAGAAGGTTGGATTTTATAATGGCAAGAGGTGCAGTGTGGAATCGCTTCATCTCCTCATCATTTGGAATATCCCACCTGTCAGATCACTATCCTATTTTTATCGAGGTGGTCTTTAGGAACCTGATTTCCCATGAGAGACCGCCCTTCCGATTAAATGCAAATGTCCTAAAAGACAAAGGGGTTCCTAAGTGGGTTTCGTCCCAAATGGCAAGTTGGCTTATGGCCACTGGCCAGGGACCTATTTGAAGATGACACTCTTTGGGCTGATGTGGGTATCAACATAATCAAGGGATTCAAGGCTGGTTGAATCGAATTTTCAATAATGAAAGTAACTCAAAGAAATTGGAAGGAATGACAATTACAAAATGTAAAAACAGAAGTTGAGTCCCAGTTGGACTCCGAACCCTTCACGACTAATTTTTGGACAGAAAAAAGGAAGAATGCTCTTTCTCAGTTGGAGGAGGTGGAAGTCCAAAAGCAAGCAAAGTGTGACGGACCCCCCAGGATGGCGGTCCGTCAGGATGAAGACGAAGGGTTAAGGAAGGAGGAGATGGAGATGGAGCTGGGAGGGACGACACATCTCCGACGCACACTCAACACGCACGTACTCCAAAATGTGTAGAATGAAGAATGAATGAAAACAGACTGCAACTGGGGTATAACTCCCAGCGGATTGACTGGACTGGACTGGCCTTGTACCGACAGTGGTACTTGGTAGGAATAGACCGGACTAAAACAACACACGGGCTGCACAAGCGGTTATCGGGTAGCTGAAAATTCAGGAATGAAAATTCTGAAGTGAGAGTTTTGGGCAGTCTGAAAATCCTGATTGATTCTGAAGTGGTGAAAGGTCCGAAGACCCTGAAAACCACCTGTTTAGGCAGGCTGCATCCTGAAGTGGTGAAGGGTGTCCTGAAGTGGTCAAGTGAGAGTTGTGGGTAGTCTGAACATCCTGAATGGTCCTGAAGTGGTGAAAGGTCCGAAGACCATGAAAACCACCCTTCACCACTTGAGGATGCAGCCTGCCTAAACAGGTGGTTTTTAGGGTCTTCGGAGTTTTCACCACTTCAGAACCATTCAGGATTTTCAGACCTGAATGGTTATGAAGTGGTGAAAGGTCCGAAGATCCTGAAAACCACCTGTTTAGGCAGGCTGCATCCTAAAGTGGTGAAGGGTGTCCTGAAGTGGTGATGAAAAATACGATTGTTGTTAACCTTCTCTCACGACCTGTGGGGTCAGGCCACGACCTGGTCCCACAGGCCGAACAGGCAAGCCTGATAGGCCATGGCTATAGGCCAGGGCAGATAGAGGTCTGTTGCATGATCCTCCGACCTGTGGTGGATCGCAAGAACCATAAACACGATATATGCAAAGGCAACAGAACTCTGTAAGAAAAAAAGCTGAGAAATTTAGGATGCAGAGCAAGCTCCATGCAAAGTCCATGCGATGCAGCCTAAGCTACATAATGTCGAATGGAAAGCAAAAATCTGGTATACACATCTTAGCTAACAGCAGAAAAAGAAATGTAGCAAGATACAATCCAAAAGTCCTGGAGGCAATTGCCTTAGTGCTGAAAGGAAAAAAAAGCAATATGTCACAAGGAATGTCGTGTCGCTGAACCACTTAGTCTAAGAGTGGGATGCTCTCAGAGGGGGTGAATGTAGCCTGAGAATCGAAACTCCTAATGGTAGTCACACACGAGCTGGGGTAGGTCATAACGCTCAGGGTGAAGGAGTGGTAGCGATGCAAAACCAATAACAGATAGACCATCAAGGCGGGTAATGCTCGACGAAAGGGTCACACCACGTAGGGTCGACCATGAAAGGGGAGCCTGGAATAGGGTGGACATATGCCTAATTGAAGGCATGCAAAGGCCAGCACTAGGGGGACGAGGGATACAGTGGGTGTTACATACTATCTCACATGGGCCCGGTTAGGCCCGATAGATAGGGGTTCGGAGGCCGGTCCAAGCCCAAGGCCGGACCTTTAAACCGGTAGCGCCATTTACACGCCCACATGTTGGCCTTTAGGCCACATTCAGGACCAGACCAGCCGGGCAGGCCCAAACGGCGTTACCGTTGGGCTTGGCGGCGCTCTTGAGGCTGTCGCCCGCCGGTCTGATATGAATCGTCACTTTTGACGATTCAGATCACGGCTTGGCCTCGCAGCATAGAGGCCGGCCTTGCCACACCGGTACTTAGGTACCGAGAGGCCGCCTGTTCAGGCATTCTGGAGCAAGGAGCAGCGGAGAGAACGCTGCGCTATTTGGTAGAGCATAACGCTAGGGACTGCAACGCTAGTTTAGCGCACTGTAGTCCAGGAGGAACCAGAGGCGAGGAGGACTTACCTGCAAGTGGAGCGCCATAGCTCCAGCGACCTGCATCCAGACTCCCGCCGCCGCCAAGACGCCAGCTTGCACCCACAGGTTTGGTCTGAGCTCCCCCTCCATCCTCTCCTTTCCTCTCCATCTTCTTCTTCTTCAGACTTCCTCTTCTTCTTCTTCAAACTTCTTCTTCTTCTTCGTCAGATTGGAGACTTGATACGAGTTGGACAGAGATCAGTGTTGGACTTCGGTGGTAAGAGGCTGTGATACTTACCAATTTCGAGACTTGGAGATTGTTGGGTTTGATACTCGGCGGCATCACAGATTGGACATCGGCTACATTAGGACTCTGTACCTCTGACATTGGTGACTATTGTCCACGACATTTTGATCTTATTCGATGACATTTTGGACTACCATATCGGTGACCCACTGGATTTTATCTTGGTGACATCGGGCGCTGCCTACATCTCCCACCTCCTTCGTCTCTCCTCCCACCTTTCATCTGTGTATGGTTGGACGGGGCCTGCGCATCGTCTATGATTGGCTCAGACCCCACCATCTCACGATTGTTTGCGTGTTGAGTGATATCTACGTGAGTTCAGTCTATGTGAGTCAGTCCATTTATCAGACTTCCGCTGCATACATGCTCATCCTATATTGGTTGATTTTTGGTTTTGCCCATACTTGTTGAAGTACTCACGAGTCACGAGTATGCAACAGTTTTGGTATCGGAGCAGACCAAATAATGGATCTTCTCACAAGGTAAGTCTGATTAGGAAATAGTTTATTCGATCTTCCAAATCAGTGCTACATCACTATCGACATTCAAAGTTGCAAATTTTTTTTTTCGGTATTCTGTTTTAATTCGGCATTCCGTTTCAATTCGGTATTCTGACTTTCAATTCGGGATTCTGTTTTAATACGGTATTCTGTTTAATTCGGTATTCTGTTTAATTGGTATTCTGTTTAATCCGATATTCTGTTTTAATTCAGTCTTCTGATTCTAATTCGTTATTCTGTTTAAATCAATATTCTGTTTTAATTCGACATTCTGATTTCAATTCCGTATTCCGTTTTAAGTCGGCATTCTATTTTTAATCCGGTATTTCAGGTTTGAAATCGGTATTCTGTTTTATTTCGGCATTGGAATTAGGGTTATGATAAAATTTCGGTTTTTCGTTCAATTTGGAAAATTCGAATGTTTTGGAACCGTAAAACCGGAAATTCCGCGGAATCGCTGAAAATTAGGGTTGGAATCCGAAATTTTCGTGATTGTTTTTTTTTTTCTTTCCGTAATTTGAGAAATTTCGAATACGTACTCAGGCCTTAGAAAATCGGACTTTTGTAGGTTGAAATTTTCAAAATTTTACGTTTTTCGAAAATTCGAGTGTTTTTCTTCCTGACTATCCAAAAAACTTTTTGGCAAACTGTTCGGAATCGTTCCCTCGGAACTGCAACTTCCGGGTAGTTCACTAATAAACGGTGAACTCCCGGACCATAGGTGATCTCAACGGATACCTAATCTTTTCACAATTTAAAATTCGTTAATTATCATTATTGCAATTATTGATTAATTTTATTGATTATTATTAAGAGGTTATTAATTCGTTATTAATCATTAATTAAATTTTATTAATTATTTATTCGTTATTATTTCTTATTACGAATTTTAAGTTGTTTTAGGGGAATGTTCATCTTTTTCTTTTTGATTAGGTGTCTAGTCCACAATTGGGACAGAGACTGTATGTGAATTGCTTGATTTGTTCTACCCCTGCTCCTACACTCCCTACCCTCCCCGAAATCCGTAACCATCGGGACTTCTCAAGTACCACATCAGCTCAGGCTGATGTCGATGGAACAGGACACCGGGGCACTGCCACGACGCAGTGTCAGGCTTGCAGTTCGTAGCCACTCTGTGGTACCTCCACGAACTAAGTATCAGCAACAGCGACTCAGCAGGCGGACGACTCCAGCGGCATCGAGTGTAGCAGTTGCAGTACCGGTTACCACAGGGGCTCTTCCCGCATGTCCGGTCCAAGAGCCCCGCGAGCCGTTGTCTGATTACCTTCAGCGGCTACAGGCATTTAAGGATGCCGTCGCTACCGCTAAGGCACAGCAAGAGGCAGCAGAAGCGGAACGTCGGCGGCTGACCAATGAGGCGACAACCCAAGCTCAGCAGACTGCTGAGGCTGACTTATCGGCTCGAGACAGACGGAATGCTGCGAGCATTGAGTCCCTGATTCAAAATGAGAATCAGTGGACAACGCTACTCCAAGGCATGATCTTTGTGCCTACGGAAGCACAGGCGGATCCGACACCGACGGAGGTAGAAAGGAGTAAGCTGGCTAACTTGATGCTGGGCATGATGAGGGGAGTAATGTGGAATAACACACTGCTGCAGGCACACCTGCTCACGGAACGACAGCATAGACAGAAGCACCAGCAAGATACTGTCGGCTGCCGTCCGCGCCGCAGCAACACAGCAGCAGCAACAACAACAGTTGTTGAACTCCACTCTCGCACGCATCAACAGCATCGAGGCTAAGGCCTCAGCAGCGCTAGGCTGCACAAAGAGACACGGCAAAGCAGCTTGGGGAGCGCATCGACCATGTCATCACTATTATAAGCGAACTAGGTGATTTCACTACTCCGGCCACGATCAGCAGCACAGTGGCCGCCATCAAGACGGACATCACCAAACTGCAGACAAGACCGGACGCTTGACTGAACATTTTGGCATCTCGTTTGATGAAAAATACTATGAAGTCCAAAAACTTTTGATCTTGAATTCGTGATAACAAGGCGCCGCTTATACACTGAGCTTCGCCCTTCACTAACCATTTTGTATTTTTTCAATTTCGTACTTTGCGCAATGCTTTATGAGGCCCAGTAGACTCGGAAGAGGGCAATTCATAGATAGCATCCACAATCATTTCAATGACTTGGCTAATGATGTATCTTTCTTCCAAACTCAGCGCTGACCAATGTTGAGTTTTCATAAGTTGAATGATTTTGTGTATTTTAACTTCATTTTGGAAAGAGTTTTTTAGTATAGATTGGTATACTTGTTTTTGAAAGAAGACTCTATACAAATTGTTATTTTTAAAATGCATGGCCTTGTTTGTCTATCACAAAGCGAATTTTAGAATCAGCCTTGATGGCCTCCAAACGTTCGATTTCATAGTCGTTGCTCCAAAGACATACAAGATGTTGCACTTCAACATCAGCAAGTTTGACGACTACAACAAGACGGACGCCTTGACATGGTGGCAAAGCTTCCACACCGAAGCATCTTGGCGCACTGTACCGGCCGAAGACATGATGAAAGCGCTCTACCTCCAACTTATTGGAGGAGCACAGGCATGGATGAATCATCTCGCGGCCAATAAGAAATGCACCATCGCCGAACTCCACACGCACATTCCGTGGAAGGAGTCGAGCAACCGTGGTTCACTCGATTCATGGTCCGCAACGTCGTAAAGGCGACCATGAACGAGGTCTACACCAGCTCACAAGGAAACATATCAACTCGAGACTGGACGATCAAGTGGCAGAAGATAGTAACCACTTCAGGCTTCGACTTGAGCTTTCCAAACCAACGATCCGAATTCTTTTCGCAATCGTGCGCAAGACTGCGGTCGACGCTCGACAGCGAGTACGACTATGCGTCATTCCAGGCTATTCTGGATCGTGCGAACCTGGTCATCCAAACGGATGACAAGGCCGCTAACGAACGGCAGTCCCAGCCGCACTATGTGGCTAAGCAGGGCTATCAACGACCGACACATAACAATGTCGTGATTTCTGACGACTCAGTCGATCTCCACTCTGCAGCAGCATCCTCGAGTGATGGAGGAGTTGTCGCAGTGCTCCCGCCGAAGCGTCCCAAGAGAGTTCGGAAGAACAAGGCGACACAAGCGACGACATCGACGGGAACTGGGCAGCAACCATGAACGACATACAACATAACCAAAGAGGTTTGACATGCGTCAACGGTACGGATATTGCCTATGGTGCAATAGTGTAACCCACACTACCGCACAATGCTCGGACAAGGGCAAGATACGCGTACCCCGTCCAGCCAACTCGGGAAACTGAGTCACGCAAGGAAAGGGGCGACGCTTCTCCTCACTCCGCCGGAACCAGTTGCCTTGCTAGCAATCGATATCACTACCGGGAAGCTTGCGTTAGTCGCAGATTCTCGTACTGCGTACGAGGATTATGCCGCCCAGCTGGTACCACCATTAGACCAGCCTAGCCACGTGCACTTAGATAGCGTATGTGCAACCAGTACACCGTCGGCAAGTGAACCGGTCAACTCGCCACCGATTTCCGAGGACTCGACGGCGTGGTCAAGACTTGAGGAGCTTGACCGGCTCACGAGAGAGGACTTCGCTTGGATGCCTCTACCCTGAACCGGAACCTTGCCAAGGCCGCATTGTAATGCCTCAATGGCAAATCTGCGCTCCTATTTGCACGCTACAATACCATCTCCGTTGGCGGACGACGGAGTAGCGGTTGTCGATCTCCGCTCCTATCTTGCGAAGATTGACCGCGAGTATGCCACCCAAAGGTACGCCGAGACCGACGCGCCTTTGCTCTATATCCGCATTCCAATCGGAAAAGCAACTTGCAGTGCCTTGATTGATTGCGGAGCATCTCGCAATTTCATGAGCCAAGCCTTTACGGCCCGCACAGGCCTTGGCCCGCGCGTTCGAAGAAAGACGCAACCTATGCAAGTGACACTCGCGGACGGCCGCACGCAAAAGTCAATCGACCGATGCATTGATGGCGTCCCGGTATATTTTGCGCCCCTTGCGTGCGAGACGGTGTCTTTTGACATCCTCGACACCAAGTTTGACATGATTCTAGGCATGTCTTGGTTGCGTAGCGCCGATCATCTGGTGAACTTTCATGACCGAACCGTTCACGTCCGTGATCGGAACGGGGTGTTAGTCCCATGTACGGTCGCGACCCCTCATACTTCAATTGGTTGTCATGTGGTTTCCGTTGCGAGGATTCACGACGCCATAGCTTGGAATGACGTCGAGGAGATGGGCCTTGCTTTCTTACATGCCCTCCCCTCGCCGGACGGACCAGCCATGTCACCGCCGGACCCACGTATTATCCACCTCGTAGACGGATATGGAGACGTCTTCGAGGCTCCCACCGGAACGGTTTCGGATCGGCCCATACGTCACGGGATCACTCTCGAGGCTGGTGCCGTCCCTCCGCGTGGATGCATCTATCGCATGAGCGAAGAGGAACTCGAGGTGCTTCTCGACGAGGGCTGGATTCGCCCTAGTTGTTCGCCATACGGTGCGCCAGTTCTCTTCGTCCAAAAGAAGAACAACGACCTACGGTTGTGCATTGAGTATCAAAAACTTAACGCACAAACCGTTAAGAACGCCGGCCCTCTCCCTCGGATTGATGATCTCCTCAAGCGGTTGGGCGGCGCGACATACTTCTCGAAGTTGGACTTGAAGTCAGGTTACCACCAGATTGAAATCCAGCCTCAAGATCGGTACAAGACCGCCTTCAAAACGCGGTATGGGCATTTTGAGTGGGTCATAATGCCATTTGGACTCACCAATGCCCCGACAACTTTCCAAGCAGCCATGACAACGGAGTTCCGAGACTTGCTCGATCGTTCCGTCCTCATCTACCTCAATGACATCTTGGTCTATAGTAGGACGCTCGATGAGCACCTCGTACACCTTCGCGTGGTGCTGGATCGTTTGCGAGCAGTCAAGTACAAAGCAAACCACGACAAGTGCGAATTCGCCAAGCAAAAGCTTGAGTACTTGGGCTATTATGTGACACCGAAAGACATTCGTCCCTTAGCGGACAACATCCAAACCATCGTGGATTGGTCGGAACGCCGTTGCACGACGGACGCACGCTCCTTCATGGGTTTGGCTGGAGATTATTAGCGCTTCGTCGAGTCTTACTCCAAAGTGGCAGCTCCTCTGTCGAGACTTCAGTCCCTGAAGGTACCATTCGAGTTCGACGACGCAGCTCGTGGCGCGTTCAATACGTTGAAGGCGGCGATGCAAGACGCATCGGCCCTCCGTATCTATGATCCCACCTTACCCACCCAAGTGACTACGGATGCTTCCGGGTACGGTATTGGTGCGGTATTGGAACAATGCCACACGGATGGTTCGCACCCGGTCGAGTACTTCTCCCAAAAAGTGCCTCCCATCAACACTTTCGACGACGCTATGAAGAAAATGCTACTCGCATTCGTCACTGTTCTCAAACGGTGGCGCCACTTTCTTCTCGGTCGTCGGCGTTTTAGATGGAACATGGACAACAATCCGTTGACCTTCTACAAAACGCAGGACACGGTCACTAGCACAATCGGTCGATGGATGTATTACATCGACCAGTTCGACTTTGAGCCGTGCCACATTCCCGGTCCCGCCAATCGAGCAGCGAACGCCCTCTCACGACAGCCTGGTCTTTATACCCTTGTGCCCACGACGTTCGACCTCGACGACGATCTTGCAACAGCATTTCGTCAACGGCTACAAGTCCGATCCGACGTACTCTACGCTTTATGCGGACCTATCATCGGATCACCCGCCGGCTGGTCATTATCGTGTCTCCGACGGTTTCCTACTCCTTCACACGAGAGGGAAGGACTTGTTAGTGGTGCCCCAATATCACATCTTACGGACTCGTCTTCTCGGCGAATTCCACGACGCACGACTTCCGGCACATCTTCGCGTGAACCGCACATTGGCTTGCCTCCGCCAGCGTTTTGACTGACCCGACGTCCTTCACGATGTCACGAGGTACATTGAGTCATGCGCAGTTTGCCATCGTAACAAAGGTCGATCTACGGTCCCTTATGGCGAACTGAAACCGATGTCGATTCCTCGGGCACCATGCCTCTCCATTCCTATGGATGTTACAGGCCCGTTCCACCGCGATCGCCTCGGCCATGACGGCATTCTCACGGTCGTTGACCGTTTGAGCAAGTACGCTCGTTTGTTTCCATGCAAGTATCGCGCTACAGCTCCCGAGCTCGCCCGACTCTTGCACACTGGATGGATCCCATGCCACGGTGTTCTGGAAGATATTGTGAGCGACAGAGACACTCGCTTCATGTCTGCCTTTTGGACGTCCCTCATGACGAAGTCCAGTTCGACTATGAAGCCGAGTTCCGCACGGCACCCGCAGACGGATGGATAGTCAGAACGAGCGCATCAAACCCACTCAAATGATGTTACGTACACTCATCCGTCCTGACCAGAAAGATTGGGTTGACCGGCTTCCCGACATCGAGTTCGCCTATAACACTTCGGTGCATCCGACGATCTGCATCACTCCATTCGAGTTGCATCACGGTGGAGAGAAAGCCCGAGTCTTTGCCGATTTTCTTCTACCACGGGCCACCGACATAGACGTCACTTGCTCTCCCACTTCCGTTCGGAAGTACCGGGACTTGCTGATCAAAGCCCGCGCAAACATGCAAAAGGCTCAAATCCGCATGCAGCAGCAAACCAACCGGCGTCGACTCCCATGTCCTTTCCGCGAGGGAGACCTGGTTTGGGTCCTCGCCGAGGAATTTGCGCTCGAGCAGGATGTCTCGCACAAACTCCTCCCGAAATGGTTTGGACCATGGAAGATAACTTCTGCAGCAGGCGACGACCTGGAGGTTCTTCCTTCGTGATTGCCATTTCCCCTCACCTCCGTGTGAACCCAGTCTTCCATGCGTCGAAGTTGGCCATCTACACGCCACCATCCGCAAACGAGTTCTCGGGCACGGGATCCACCCTCTATGGACGACCATCAAAAAGTTGACCGTGTCATCAGGCACCGCAAGTTTGGCAACAAGCCAATGCAATACCAAGTCACTTTCAAGCAATGTGACCCGGATGACACTCGTTGGATCTCCCGTGCAGACTTACAGGCATCTGCACCTCTCATCTTCTTCGACTACGAGACTCGAAGACTTGCCAAGGACAAAGCTCGTCCCACCCGACCCACCTTGGTATCGGACAGACAACTTCGCCCTCGCAGGTAGCTCGGTTTTTTAAGGGGGGGAGTGTGTTACATACTATGTCACACAGGCCCGGTTAGGCCCGATAGATAGGGGTTCGGAGGCCGGTCCAGGCCCAAGGCCGAACCTTTAAACCGGTAGCGTCATTTACAGGCCCACATGTTGGCCTTTAGGCCACATTCAGGACCAGATCGGACGGGCAGGCCCAAACGGCGTTACCGTTGGGCCTGGCGGCGCTCTTGAGGCTGCTGCCCGCTGGTTTGATTTGAATTGTCACTTTTGACGATTCAGATCACAACTCGGCCTCGCAGCATAGAGGCCGGCCTTGCCACACCGGTACTTAGGTACCGGGAGGCTGCCTGTTTAGGCATTCTGGAGCAAGGAGCAGCGGAGAGAACGCTAAGCTATTTGGTAGAGCACAACACTAGGGACTGCAGCGCTAGTTTAGCGCACTGCAGTCCAGGAGGAACCAGAGGTGAGGAGGACTTACTTGCAAGTGGAGCACCATAGCTCCAGCAACCTGCATCCGGACTCCCGCCGCCGCCAAGACGCCAGCTTGCACCCGCAGGTTTGGTCTGAGGTCCCCCTCCATCCTCTCCTCTCCTCTCCATCTTCTTCTCTCCATCTCCTTCTTCTTCTTCTTCAAACTTCTTCTTCTTCTTCTTCAGATTGGAGACTTGATACGAGTTGGACAGAGATCAGTGTTGGACTTCGGTGGTAAGAGGCTGTGATACTTACCGATTTCGAGACTTGGAGATTGTTGGGGTTGATACTCGGCGGCATCACAGATTGGACACCGGCTACATTAGGCCTTTGTACCTCCAACATTGGTGACTATTGTCCACGACATTTTGATCTTGTTTGATGACATTCTAGACTACCATATCGGTGACCTACAGGATTCTATCTCGGTGACATCTGGTGCGACCTACATCTCCCACCTCCTTCATCTCTCCTCCCACCTTTCATCTGTGTATGGTTGTACGGGGCCTTAGCATCGTCTATGATTGGGTCAGACCCCACCATCTCACGATTGTTTGTGTGTTGAGTGATAGCTGCGTGATTTCAGTCTATGTGAGTCATTCCATTTATCAGACTTCCGCTGCATACATGCTCATCCTATATTGGTTGATCTTTGGTTCTGCCCATACTTGTTGAAGTATTCACGAGTATGCAAGAGTGGGTGAGGAAAACATGCACACAACTCACCGACTGGGAGAGAGAGCTAGATCTGGTAGCAGGGAAGCCAAGATAATGCTACGGCCCCAATGCCTATGCGATACCAAGGGCGATCCCAACTCAGAGAGACCCAGTTAAGTGAGAACCATCATGCGACACATGCAAGGGAATGCACAGGGTATGGTGGTGGCGTGAAAGTAGTCACGTCCAAAGTAACTGAAGCCAATAAGGTAGCTAAAGTCGTCGAAGTGGTAGATGACGTAGATGAAGTACGAGTTCAGTCGATGTCGAGACAGAGCCGCAAAACACTGGCATTCCTGAAGAAGCTGATGATGTAGTATCTGAAGGTGTGCCGAAGTTGAGAGTCGGTGACGGGCACCTCCACCTCCACCACCTGCAAACGACCGCCAACTGGACCGCCGTCGGCGATCAGGCGCCAATGATCGCAAGAGGATGAGCGAGGGTGAACGCAACGATCCACAACCCAACACCACGGCATAGGAAAGCCCCGACAGCCGCTGTCGCACTTTTTCTAGTCGCGCCTCTCTAGGTGACCAGAAAGCCAACAGGCTGTCACGCAGGATTTGGATGATTGGTTGCAATAAATAAAATAAATTAATTAAAGCAAATCCCTTCCTGTTGTGTGTGCTTCGAGCGAGACCCTTCATTTGCGGTCTTCGCCAGTCCCCCGTCTTAGGAATCTTTTATTTTGATTCGGAACAACAAAGATCGTGTAAATAATAATCATGGAATTTTGGTGTGTCATGCATGTATCAATTTTGCCAATTTATTAATTTTGAGAATTGTGACAGAATCATCAGAGAAAAACAATCATCAACAATGACAATGCAGGTAGCAAGACTGACTGACTCGAGCAATGACAAGGTTAAGTGACACAAGCGGTTATCGGGTAGTAGTTGAAAATTCAGGAATGAAAATTTTGAAGTGAGGGTTTTGGGCAGTCTGAAAATCCCGAATGGTCATGAAGTGGTGAAAGGTCCGAAGACCCTGAAAACCACCTGTTTAGGCAGGCTGCATCCTGAAGTGGTGAAGGGTGTCCTGAAGTGGTCAAGTGAGAGTTTTTGGCAGTCTGGAAATCCTGAATGGTCCTGAAGTGGTGAAACGTCCGAAGACCATGAAAACCACTCTTTACCACTTGAGGATGCAGCCTGCCTAAACAAGTGGTTTTCAGGGTCTTCGGACCATTCAGGATTTTCATACCTGAATGATCCTGAAGTGGTGAAAGCTCCGAAGACCCTGAAAACCACCTGTTGAGGCAGGCTGCATCCTAAAGTGGCGAAGGTTGTCCTGAAGTGGTGATGAAAAATACGACTGTTGTTAACCTTCTCTCTTAAGTAAGGGAAGAATGAGAACTCATAATAGTCTCAGAAAGCGCACATGTAGAGAGCATGGTCAGCACAAGAACCCTCACTCATCCCTTTGAATCCTCACATTCAATTTCTCATTTTTCTGTCTGTCTCTTGTGCTTTGAGTCGTGTCTCTGTACTCTCTGAGTCTGTGGCCTCTGAATATAGAGCCATCTAAAACCTGCAAGTCTTGTGCACTTCCATCCGAGGCGCATGATACGAAAGTCAACCATGGCACAAAATTCCCCCCACAGGGTAGAAAGATATGGTTGAGAGAAGATCCCTCATCTGAGATGCTCAAACTCTGATGGTTCGGTCACTGCCTCATAGTCTATCACTGCAGGTAAGATATACCTCTTGGCCAAATCTACAAGGTCACCCCAGTAAGAACCATCAGTGAGAGTAAAAGGGACTGAAGGCTTGGGGTAGTCCGTGTAGAGTTTCGGCCCAAAGCTGCGAATCAGCTTTATCCCACTCTCGTCAAGCTCTCTTTCTCTCTCCTCAAGGTATCTGGCTGCCGAAATCCAAACTGCGTCGAAATACTCATGAGTTTCTTTGCCTTTCTTCACGTGGGGCCTCAGGTCGAGGATGGTACCTGTTGCAAACTCGGTCTGAACCACGAAAATTGTCAGGTTCCCTCGCCTTAAGCCGACTGCACTGGTATATTTATACTGAAAGGCATCTTTGGATGCTCTCTGGTTGAGGTTAACCTTTTTTCTTTGCCTTTCTTCACGTAGGGCCTCAGGTCAAGGATGGTACCTGCTGCAAACTCGGTCTGAACTATAAAAACTGTCAGGTCCCCTCGCCTGAAGCCGATTGCACTGGTATATTTATACTGAAAGACATCTTTGGATGCTATCTGGTTGAGGTTAACCAGAACCGATCCACTGACTGGAAAGGATTGTACTACACTCATGTGATGTGTCGGATGCTGGAACTGATCCTTATGTCTTTCGGTAATGATTGATTGAAAGTTGATACTAATCTTTGGTTGAGGAATGAATGACTAGGTGTTTAAACTGATGTGTCTTTCGATAGATGTTCAGTCTGATTGATGCTGATTGTTGTGCCGAACGACAACAACCACGTGCTAGCCCAGTTCAGACTAGGATTTGGGTGTTGCGAAGATGACGGATTACCGCCTTATAGGCCGAAACTGCAGACTGTCGATTGAAAGCAGATTGAATGTCGATTGATCTTGGTTGAAACTTTCGGATGATCCGAATGTCTGATCCGTACTCGTGTGCAAGCATAACTGTTAGGACCAATTTTGGTGTTTTCTGTTGACAACACTGCCCACGTGATATCACAACACCGAACTGTTCCTCTGATAGTACAACACTGAGTGAGGACATGCACGCAACCGATTGTTGCTTACTGACCGGGTGTGCTTGATGAGAGGGTCTGAGCACTCCTACACTCTTTCAGACTCCATCCTGGCCTGTTCAATCATCTCTTGGGATGAGTAAGTACTGTGCAATTTTCCATCAGACCCGTAGAAATAGATTGCATATTTATTATATTTTTTCCTTTTTACCATCTGAGTCGCATATCCGCGTTGAGTTCTCCTATGTTATTCCATATCACGATACGCTTCTTTTTCCCATCCTTCTTTCTTGTCCCTATTTTATCTACTCTTTACAACCAAGATCTCCTCTTCGTTCATGATTCTTCTCACGTCCGGATCAGACAGTAAGTTCACCGTTCAGGATGGATGGGCACTCTCAGTCCTGAAGCAGTTGACACTAGCTAGGATATTCAATGATTATTGAAAGCTTCCGAGTGGGTCATGTACCGCCACTTGTCATGGCTGATGCGAGGCTTCATTGGCAAAATGACAGGTTATCAATTGTTAATTGAAACTGAATGCTTTCCGGACTGGTAACTTTCAATCAGGGTAAATGTTGACCGAGCAACTGATCGAATGTTTGGAGGAACGATACTTGAGTACTGTTTGAACGCTCGATTAAGTGTTGCTTGGCTGATGGCCAAATGTTGAGATGGTTGCAGATTGTCGAGTCCTTTGACAGACCTGTGCCCTTTCGATAGGAGTATGGCTTGATTAATGATAATCTTTGTTCTAAATAGCAGCAACCAAGTGTTTGTCCAGTTCAGACTGAGATCAAACGTTGTCGGAATGACAGGGTACTGGGTCTACGAATCCCCCTGGGCGGCGGACAAGCGCGGCCACGCGACTTCGCGGACGAGTGGCGGCTGGTGAGGAGGGGGGTTGGGGATTTGGGAAGCGCCATGGGGCGGCTCAACCCCAGCCTCACCCCCTCAAGCAAAAAAAAA
>BFEA01000083.1:853059-889257 GCA_003427395.1 Chara braunii
TACATAGTAGATGTTTCCATTTTGTTTGAATACTTGAAGAATAACATTTTTTTTTACTGAAACAAAGGTGGCCCACCACATCGTACATAAGTGTACAATGTGGCACTCACGTTGATCCAGGCTTTGGTCCCCGGTCTCCGTGCAGCCAAAAGTGGCAGGCCGTATGAGGCGACTCGGGCAATGTGGTATGCACAAACGCCCACCGGGTCAAGTACAGTAAGACACACAGACACATATCCATGCTTTCGGACAAATGGTGCACCGCAGTGGCCAAAAGCTTACAACGTGGCACCCACCCCAACATGGGCTCGGGCACAGTTCTCCTTTTAGCAGAAAGCCGCGTACCACATTGGGCAAAAGGGGGTTCAGACGGAAGCAGCAAAACTGGAAAAAAAAAGGGGGAAAAAAAAGAAGCAAGCAGCTCATCGGCCCCTATACAAAGACGACGACTATCTTCAGACGCGGATGACCGTCGTTTAGATCATGATGACAAGGCCACTCTACTGCTTACAACACCCCGTTCCCTGTCTAAGTTGTTTGCAAAGGGTTTAACTCCCCGAGCGAAAAAAATTGCGATGAAGAGACCCCCAGGGCGTCGGTGCTCCATCGCAGGAGGAAGAACTCCGAACTTATGCTTTTGGGGCCAGACGGGCTGGCCCTATCGATAGTCTTGTGTCATCCGAGGAGGCATACGTCGTCACTGTAAGCACATATTCTGACTTAGATGCGTTCAGTCGTAATCCCACACACGGTAGCTTTGCACCGTGGATTGCATATATGGTGTGCATCCCTACTTTGACTTTCAGTTTGACTTTCATGATATGATCCAGACTAAGTAAAGAAATGTATGCGCAATAAGTTTTAGTTCTATTGTTTGACTGAAAGCAGATTGTGGGATTGCATATGGGGGAAGGATGGGAGGAAGGCAGTATTGCATGACTTTGACTGGGTCAACTAAAGGCTGGGCAAGTCTCCATAAGTTTGGAGAGGCCCAATGCTATGTTTATTCATGAATTGCCTGAAGGACCATACATGTTCCATAAGTTTGGGTAGTCTGGTCTCTCTGACTTGCGAGGGTTGACTTTGATTGACTTTTCAAGGACCAAGCATGTTTCATAAGCTTAGGTGGCTTGGTCGCTTTGTTTACTTTGGGTTTCTTTCAATTTCTTCCTGCTTTGGCTTTAAGAGAAAGAACCAGGCTGAGGACCAGACACGTTTCATAAGTTTGGGTGGTCTTGGTCCAATGCCACGTACATGTTGGAACCAAAAGGTTATCACTTGACTATACTTTATTACTATCCTGCTTATGATCAGGCCAGTCAGACAAGTTTGGGTGATGTGATTATAGTGTATCACCAACTGAAGAAAGTATTAATTAAGAGTAAACTTGTGGTACGAAGGGGCGGACTGAATCTTGAGCTAAAGATGATCGGTTCAGTTATATGCTGCCTCAAAAAATTAAGTGCAGACAATTATATAAATTTGGGATACTTAAACAATTCAGGGCGACTAAGGTGGCCTAGTCATATGCCAAAAAAAGAAAAAAATTGTTGTGTCATGTGTTTGTATATACTCCATGGCTAAGTTAGACATGTTCCATAAGTTTGGGTGATCTAGCATTATGCCCTATGTAAGCTGGGTATAAAGGAATAAATCATTTTAAAACTATGAACTATTGTTTGATAAGGTCTTTGAGGATGGTAAGAGTACTTACCTTTGTGGTTTGGCCTTGCATGTGACTGAGTGAGATTACTACTTGGTCTGAGTTTTAGTTTTACAGGTAGTTGTTTTAGATGCTCGCCACGTGTTAGAGCCATAGGAGTTAGTTTCAATTCCTGCATTTTATGAGCTAAGTTTTTTTTACTTAGGTCAATTTATGCATTTTCTTGGATCTTTTATTATACTTGGTCTTGTATAAATTTTGGTAAGCTACTTTCTCTACGGGAAGCGCTGCAAAATTTCTACAAAACCAAGAAGTTAGTCAGATTTTGTCTTTTCAAAATTCAGTTTGTCTGAGTTTTATATATGACTTAGTAAAAATATGGAGAGTCTCCTTTTCTAAAGGGAGCGTTGCCCAATTTTTTGCTAATTTAAGGAGTTAGATAAAATTGTACCTTGAGAAATCAAACTAATTTTAAATTCTGAACTTGGCTTTGTATTAATTTTGGTAAGTTACTTTCTTTACGGGAAACGCTGTCGAGATTTCTGCAAATCTAAGGGGTTAGTCAAAATTTGTCTTTCTCAAAGTTCAACTTGTCAGATTTTTATATATGGCTTAGTAAAAATCTGGGAAATCTCATTTTCTAAAGGGAGTGCTGCCCAAATTTCTGCTAATTTAGGGACTTAGACAAAATTTGACTTTGGAAGGTTGAAAATAATTTTTGTTTTCATATTTAGGCTGATATAAATTCCGAGAAGGCATTTTTCCTACGGGAAGCACTGCCAAAATTTTCTTAGATTATAAAAGATAGACTATACTTTGATAAGTGGCAATCCTGGCGATCCACTCTGTATGGGGGAGATTTTGCCTTAGGTCTACCTTCCTGTGCATACTTACTTAGACCTAGGCTTGGTTATTAGGAGAGTCTTGAATGAGAATGTGTCATGGAGACTTGTTCTCAATACACTGACGATTTAACTTGGACATTGACTTGTCATATGATACATGCTTTCTTTGGACATTCGATTCAGGATTGGACTAAGATTCAGCTTGATCCCACGAGGATCATCTTCTGTTATCACTGATAACAGGTCGGTTGGTTGATCGCCGACTTGTCGGGTCACGATACAACTTTGCTTACACCTGTACCTCAACTTGATTGCCTTAGCCCTAAGTTTTGATATGTTTCTTTGAGGGCTTTAACCAGACTTTTTTTAATGGTCATTATAAAGAACTTATGAGATTCATGAAAGGTTGAACTATGACTGGGGTTTGAGTGTGTGAGGCGTTTTGTGAGTTAAAGGGAACAGTAAAGTTGACCACATTGGTGTATGGTAATATGGTTATTGTGTGTGCTTATGTTTTATGCAGGTTAGTACTTTGAGCTTGGCATGTGAGCCGTACCTTGGAGACAGTGAGAATGACAACCATGTGACGCACGATCTGCATACCTGATGGGTTTATGTTTCCCCTTCTTTTATTTTATCTCGAGTTCTTATTTGTTGGGATGTTTATTTATTTATTGAGTGACTTTGCTTGTTAATTTTGATAGTTGGACGTTCTAGTTTGTGGCAGTCGTCAAAGTCAAACCCCTTGACTTCTCTCCAGACCCTGGATGATGGAGCTGGTCTTCGGGGCAATAAGAGATAATTGCCACCACAGGTATGAACTTGTGTACCACCCACTCTCTGCAGGGTGCAGAAGAGGGTGTGGTTTCCAACCGCACTTAGTGGTTGTCCAACGTCGAGACATCAATCCCTCCAGGCGCGTGTCAACCGACACTTGAGTGTCGAATGCGACCCTCGAGAGTAACGAGGACCGCATGAATATGGGTACTACATAGTACGCCATCATCACGACTGCTTGCGTATACTTGCATTGCGAGTCGATATAAGTTAGCCCTGCGTCCGAGTGTTTTTTTATACTAAGTCTCGTGCACGATGCCTATCCGATTTCCGCATCGGAGAGTTATGGGATGGCTACTAAGGGACTAGGAGTGTTGTCGCGTTGCTTGTCCCGTGTTGCTCTGTATATGTGTGTGTGCGTGCGTGTTTCAATTTTTAAGTTCTTAGAGTGGTGTATGCGTAGTGCGTGGGATGCGTCCTAGTCGACCGACGACGGGTCGAGCTTGGGACTTCAGCCTCCCACGACGTCGATTGGCATGCGGGTCCGATAGAGGCGTAAAACCACGCGTACCCCCTATGGTACAGCGAACGAGAAACGCCATCGACTGGTCCACCTTTGCGATTGCAGTTGATTAACTTTCGTACTGTGGACTGGTAGCTCGACGGGGATATGTCCACCGAAGGGAGGTGACAACTCCCGTAAGGTGGAGGTAAGTCGTGCCTCGCGTAGGCCCTATCCTGTCGTAGGGGCTCGCCAGAGGTATGGCTGACGGACTCGGCCGGAGCGGCTTGCGAAAGCTCCATGTATATGTGCGACGTTGATCAAAACCAACTCCTGCGTGACGCAATCAGGAGGGTCCCGCGCTGCTTTGTGCAGTGCCGGACCAATGTGCTCGACAGCACCTCTGGCCCTGCCACCCCTGCACCCGCGGCCCCGCCACCTCTGAACCGTTGCACCCCTGCACCCCTGCCCCCACACCTGTGCATCCCCGCCCCGGACCAACCCCGACCCGGCCATCCCTCCGCCCGCACCAGTGGTGGGTGTGGCCCCGGTGGGGGGTGCGGGGCGCAAATTTTTTTTTTTTTTTTTTTTTTTTTTGTCAGACTCTTACTGCACACCCACCAATATATATATATATATTTTTTTTTTATTTTTATTTTTTTGGCCCCTCCTAGACCGGGATCAAGGGACTATCGCACCAGACCCCCAAGGTCGAGGCTATGACAACCCTGGTGAGCACGACTTAGTCTGAGTGTTAGCTTTGATAGGTACTTGCTTTAGATGCTTGCCACGTGCTGGAGCTATAAGAGTTAGTTCAATTTCCACTTTTTTTTAGTTTATTTCACTTAGTTCAATTCTTGCCTTTTCTGGGATAAGTTTATTCTTCTCACACTTGATCTTGCATAAATTTTGAAAAGCTACTTTTGCTAAGGGAAGTGTTACCTAGGTTTCTGCAAATCCAAGGAGTTAGTCAAATTTTACCTTTTCATATTTCAACTTTTGTCTGGTTTGATATCCGACGTAGTAAAATTTCACCTTTCCATATTTCAACTTTTGTCTGGTTTGATATCCGACGTAGTAAAAATATGGGACACCTACTTTCCTAGAGGCGGTGCTGCCCAAATGTTTACTAAATCAGGAAGTTAATATATATATATATATATTAATTTGACTTTGTGAAGTTGGAATTATTTTCAAGTTTTATATTTAGCCTTTTATTTGATGATACACTTACGTACTGTGGCTCATATGATAGTAACTTTAGTGAGCACCTTGCTATCTTTAGTACTTTAAGGTGATTAAGCGATACTCTGCATATCGGATGCGGCTTAGGATGAGTGAGGAAACATCAACATTGTTGGGTGGGTCCATTACTGAAGTAAGCGCGATTAATAACTGTCAAAGCTACAAGGCTAGTGGAGTTATCACGCGAGTGTGTATACTTTGGGAGGTAATTGATTTAAGACGAGACGTTTTCCCCTAGTCAATAAAACCTCGTTTTAGGTGAGGTTTTCGGTAGGCGAGTGATATGGATAAGGGCGCGACTAATGAGCACGAAGTGAGGGGTTTAATATTAAAGGTTGTTTCTTGAGCTGAGACTGGGTTGGGATAAGATAGGTAATGCGATGAGTACTGTGTCTAGACTCTTTGGGGGTGGTAATCGCTGATAAGTTGAGTCACTTGTGAATTGTCTAGTCGTAAATACCAAGAAACTTGTGAAGTAGTGATTATTGGACTAGTGGTATGCCAATCCGAATTAAAGTCTATGTTTTAACTTTTAAGTATATGTGATATATATATAT
Source organism: Chara braunii (assembly GCA_003427395.1). Lineage (NCBI taxonomy): Eukaryota > Viridiplantae > Streptophyta > Charophyceae > Charales > Characeae > Chara > Chara braunii. The sequence goes on from BFEA01000083.1 coordinate 858,649, forward strand.
ATATATATATATATTTTTAGTTTATTTTATTTACCTCTATATGTATGTTTTTTTATTATATTGTGTTTGATGTTTAATTGATGGCGTATGTATACAATGTCTTCCAAGAGGACATAGACTCTTTATGAAACCCACATCTGGCGTGGGACTAGAGGTGGATGGGGTGATTTGTCTCTGTGGAAGGTGGTTCTTCCTAAAGGAACTAAGTCGGCGTATATAATCTGTCATCAGTGGAATTGTTACTCCCTCGTTGATACTTGAGGAAGCAGTTATCAATCTCAAGAATGATAGTGAAACTCACACCGAAACCATGCTTCTGGTCCATTAGTGGGGTGTTGTTATTTTTTGTATGATAAAAAAGTAATTACATTATTTGTTAAGAGAGGAGAAATTGACTTGTTAACTTTCCAAAACTTTGATGACCACGTGAGACAGCCACTGCTTGGCAAGAGCGGTTATGCAGTAGCGTCCTAGGCTCGTCTCGTGTTAAGCAGGGCCACCATATTTGTAAGGGTGTGAATTCGTTATTTGTTGCCTTGTCCATCTGCCTATCATAGGTTCGGTGAGGTGCAAGCATTAGAATCAGAGAGGGTTGCGGTGAGGGTTGATCTTTAGAGCGAGGCTTGGGAGTCAAGATGTTATCTCATAACGATTACACTGCCCCTCTGAATTATACGCTTCATTTGAGAATTGAAGGAGTAACAATTGTATCATGTAATTTACTTATTATTAGCCTCATTTTTGTCTGATAGTATCTATAATATGTTTTTTAGAGTTATTTTGTTGCATGACTGGCAGTTGAGTTGGTTTCATGTTGTTATTTCTAAGTCATACTATGCTCTTCGGCGACAACCCTAGCAAACATATTGTTCTTCTCATGCTATGAATTAATATTGCTAGTAGATATTATCTATCGTGAGATGTATTGCATCTTGGCTTCATGTTTGAAGTATCTGCCTATGTGACATATATGTGTTGTATCCTTCCTTGATAATAGAAGTGATAGTTGGTTGCCTGAGTTATGATTTAAGGGTTTTATCAGTGAGTACCTGTAAATTATTTTTCAGTGGATATTTGTTTAAGGACTCTCTTCGGTATCGTCGTTATCCTGGATAGATTCTCATGCGCACTCACATGATGAGTGTTGAAGTATCCTCAGTAGAATATATTCTATAATATTTATGGACTTTGTTACGTAACTTCCTTTGAGTCTCAACCCTAAAACCGCTCGTTTTGTTTTTAATAGGTGATGAAGCCGAGGAATCTCGAGATGAACAACACATGAGAGATGTTTGGGGTCGAAAAACTCGTTTATCTGCCGGACCTGCAAGATTGGGAGGAAGATAACCTACCCAAGGTTGAGATCAACTTCTTCATGGGATATCATTTCAGACTTCCTTGATAAGTTTCGGCAGATAACGTCCCACTGCGAATGGAATGAGGAGCAGACGCTAAAAAATATTATAAAGTATATTCATACAAACTTGAAAGAGGAAGTCAGTGTGTTGGTTAGAAGAGCGAGGTCATCATGAAGGAAGTTTCATAATGATATGTTATATATATACCGACAAGGTAAAGAAACAATTACCAAAGACGATATTGAGAAGATAAATTTGTACAATTATGTGGTAGTAGGGCACTTCCTGGCAAAGTATGAACGTGCTCCCCGCAAAGTCTAGGTGTTGTCTGAATATGACAAGTGCTTCGTTTTTCTTATGAACTTTTCGGATGTAGAGCAGCGATATTTGATTCACGAGACAGAAAGAAGACTCATACTGAACAAAATACGAGAGAATTTTGTAGAAGGCGATTTTGATCAGCACATCCGTTATACTCTACGGCAAGCAAGGAGAAGAAAGGAGTTGCAAAATTATAAGAAGAATGAGCTTGGCAAAAAAACAAATGAATTTAGAGCATGCACCTCTAAGGGTATAAGAGGTGGACTTCAGAAGGACACTAAGATGATGAAGCGAAATTTTAAGTGGGGTAAAGGGAAGAGAGAAAAATCATGTATTGAGAGAAAAAAAGTGCAGGTTAGGATGAGGAATGTCGCCACTCATGCTTGTGAAAGGATGATTGATGTCTCAAGCAAAGAGGAAAAGAAAAGAAAAGAAGCCAGAAAGAAGTTTGTATAGCTCTACCTCCCGCTGCATATGATAAAAAAAGGGAGTGTGATGACAAGGATGCATCGTCAACTGCAAGTTGGGCAGGGCAAAATAATAGCAGGCGGCGGAAGCAGTGCAACAAAAAAATTCCCATGAGAAATGAAAGTTGAAAAAACATTCCATAAAAAAAAAACCTTCATATTTATAAATTATCATTCCAATGTTCGTTCAATTCTAAAATTTACAGTTTTATAACTTTTATTTGATAAATTTTCGTATAAATATGAGTTTTCCCTTCCAACTACATCTATTTGTTCAAGATGGAATGGAAGTCCGGATGAGTAAATGAAATATTTTAATTAAAATTTCATTCTATTACAACAAATATTTTCTAATTTAGATTGGATTAACCTCTTTATGACTGAAAATCCTTACTTAGTATGACAATCCAATTAAAATATTTCATGAACTCATCCATACTTTCATTCCATTTCTAGCATGCAGTTTAAATAAGAACGGATACCCCATTATTAGAAGGAAAGTTTTCAAGTAAGACAATTTTTTTTTAAATTGGAATGATATTTTTTAAGATTGAATGAGAATTTGAAATTTAGAATGTAATTTTACTATAGAGCGATTATTTAATTCTGGGAAGTTTTTCTGTTGTGGTCGAAGATTGTATGTGGCTGTTATGGAAAAGTCGGGCATACCCCTCGCACATGTAATAGGACAAAAAAATAGAGTTGCAGGGTAAAACCGTTTTGTTTTAGATAAAGGTTAAGTTTTTCCTAAGTAGTTATCGCCGCCTCGTTTAGCTCATATTTAGCAAGAGAAACTTGAAATAATGTTGGTTGCCGGACTGATAGGTGATTGTCTATTTTCCGTTGCCTTTAAGTTGATTCTATGAGCGTTATTTGATATATAGAGACCACTCTGTATATAACTCTGATTTCGGGTAAGAGACATTACTTTTTTGGGGTTGAACATATGTTCTAGGTCTAACTATCCACTTTCTGAGCTGTGTTTTAAATTTGGTCAGGAATAAGTGAAAATCTTCTGTGGTTCGGTCGTCCGAACGTTGATGCTCAACACCTCCACGATAACATTTGGGGATCGTTTTGTGTATATTACTCAATTATGACCTGTAAGGTATGCTATACAAGGTCATTTGTTGTTAATTGAGACTTGGATTTGTGGTGGTTTAAGACTTGTGAGGATTTGAAACTAGAGATAATCTAAATCTCTTTTGTAAATCATTCTAGCATGGGTTTTTTATTTTCTCAGGTTTCAGAACTGTGCGCGTTTTGGTTGTCATTAGCATTCCCACCATCATAGCTTCATGAGTTTTTCTGTGTTTTATTTTAATTGACATACGAGAACGAAGAAACTTGACAGTGTGAAAGAAAATGGTGACAAGTCGTGAATAAAGTGTAATCGAACCAAAAGAAGGTTTGACTAAGTGAAGAAAACGTGATTATTAGAGAGAGATTTTTTGAGATACTCAAGGAGTCTAAAAAATTTTTTGAGTTATAAATGAATTAGAGTTTATGCCCGATGATGGTCTAAGTGGTTAATGGTATCATTTGGACTCATCTTCAAGTGAAATATGTTTTAAAGGCTATATGGATGATCCATCCTTAAGTGGGAAGATGACTGAGAGACTTTATGGTTGACTTTCCTTAAAGTGAAAGAGGTTTTAATGAATTTTATGGATAGCTCACCCTTGAGTGAGAGGATGACTTAAAAAAACTATATGGAGTAAAAGTTTTGTCCCCGACCAAAATTGGCAACTCTACTGTTTTGGTTTTCAATTGTTGGTGGGGGCGTCATCTGCGGTAAGGAAACCCGCGAGATTAAGGAACCCCTCATGATTGTTTTTTTTTGTTGTGAGTCACAAGTGGTTTTGTGTGGGGCAGGAGGTAAGGAAACAACTGTCAGGATGAACATTCCCACTTGCTTAGTCACGCAATAGTCGGTGAATGCGTCATATGTGGCAGGGAAACTTGCCGGGTTCTGAGACCATTCACTTAACTTGTTATAGGCTACAAGTGGTTTACTCTGCGATTCTGCGGCAATGATTTCCATGATCGAGAGGACTGAGTTTTGACTAATAGCTGGTGGGAGTGCCATTTGCGACAGGATGGTCCACCTGATTTTGGGACCCTCAGATCGGCTTTAGTTTTGGTTGAAAGTGGCATTGTCAACAAGTGTGGAATTTGATAAGTAAAAACGTTGGGTTTTTAATTGGAAGCAAAACTATGAGAGCTTGCTCATTGAACAAAGTTTATGGATGAAACTGACAAAGTGTGTGACGAAAGTGAAAAACCTTACTTGTAAAAGTGGGATTCTTGGGCAAAGAGGGTAAATTTTATTTATTTTGGAGACTTAGTGAATATCCCAACCCATCTGTCTGTGGCTTCTGCGTGACAGTAATGAATGTGAGGTTAGGCTTAAAGGGGCCCAACCCATAAGATACATCCATGACATGCATAACAAGCTCAATCAGCCTAACCCCTACTAGTCAAAAAGTTTGGAAAAAGGGGTGTATAAATGAGTTGAGTTTGAGTGGTCGTCATATGAAAGAAAAAAGACTAAATAAAGATTGTGGTGTGGAATTCTAACCCACCACTGAATTTGAGTTTTGACCTAGGTAGCATGGCATGTTCAACTCGATTAGTTGCCCGGACTATCCAGCCGGAACATCCGAGGACGAAAAGGTTAACCGAAATTTTTGGATAAATTATGGGTAATAAAAATTTAAAAATTAAATTATATATATATATATATATCGTCACAAACAGAACTGCCCGGTAAACCGTAGGCAGAGAGAGAGAAGAGGACACCAAACGAGGGCTGTGACAAACTGTTTCGTCGGAGTTTCACCGACTCATCAGGAGGCTGAACCCTCAACAGTCTGCAGAATTCCCTCACTGATTACACTGTAAATGATAATCTGCCTGAACCAAAATCAAAGTAGACTATCACTCACCCACACCAAATGGAAAACTCTACAGAATGTCGATTCACACCCCATCACAAGCCAGCAAAACATCCACGAAACAAAGAAAGGTCTGTCACAGCCAAAAAATACACTCCAGACACGCCGCTGGCACTAGAGGCACAACATGGCTGCTTAGTAACGGCCCCGACCACTGCCGTTCGACCTGATCTGAAAAAAACGTAGCAGGAAGCTAGCGAAGTCGTAGCATATATCGTCATATATATACATACATTTTTTATCTTCAGATCTAATATGAATTTTGAAATGACCTCCAGCCAAAAATTATTAGTATTGTTATGATCTACAACATACTTTTTTCTTAGATGTTTTTGAAATGTTTTTTTTTTTGTTGAAAAGTACCCTATTTTTGACCCTCCGGATATACTTAATCCAGTTTCATCCCAACAGTATTATCCGGCCTGCAAATCCAGATAAATAAAGGTATCCGGATTTACTACTTAGGTTTTGACTCATTATAGGATGATTTGGGTGTCCGACGTGATAAAATATGGTTCAAATGGACCAGGAATGACATAGTCTTAAGTTTGACTTAGGATGGATTCCTGTATGTGATTGTAGCTAGTGGAAGTGACTTTATCCACCTTGTTGAATTAGAGTTTGAAATGTGTCAGTGCCTAGCCGATTATTCGACTACTGTAGATTCCTAGTTTGATTAGGAATTAAATGAGATTCTTAGACCGCAAACATTTACCTAGTTGTTTTGATGAATTAAGGTTTGGAGTTGATATAACCTAATGATCATTTCATTCAAGTCAGCTATATTGTAACCTAATGATCGTTTCAGTCAAGTCAGATATATTAGGAAGTTTTATTATGTATTTTTCATTAGACTACGTTAAATGATATTTGGTTTGGACGCTCGATGCGACACGGACGTTGCTTAATAGGGTCCGAAACTATTCTCGTACCAAATACCCTTACAACAGTATTTGGCGTGTTTTCTGCAAGTCACACTAGTGCAACATCGTTCCTTTGACGATACACGTGCGAGAGGAAGTTCACGTCCTTCTTTGGGTGAGTGGCATGCACGGGGTATCGACGACCGGGTGCAACCATGCGTGATCTAAATATGTGCGGCATCGCAGGCCAGTGGGACGAGCGGCCCCTCAGCCCGTTTCATTTTTTTTTTGTTCCCTTGCGTTTATTCGTATTATTATTATTCTTACTTTTATTTTTTTTATTGATGCCTTTGACTTAGTGACCAGTTTCGAGGCAGACATCGGGACTACCGACCTGGCTTAAGTGCTATATCGTCATACACGGGTGACTGTCACGGCAGTCGAGGACCTTGAGCGCACGCTCTTTCGGTGGGCCCGCTCGAGTTCCGGCGTGTCTTGGATGCTAGCGAAATTCCTCTATTCATCCTGTCTTGAAAAGACAGGCAGAGGAGTTCAACGTGCGTGCGAGCCAGTGGGCGATTTAGACCACAAGGCGGAAGGAACCTGGGTGGCGTGGGCCTTCTGTGGTTGTCCGATCTCCAGCCGCGATCTGTTGTGAGAGGTTGATTATAAGCATGCTTGTTGGGACCCTGAAGATGGTGAACTATGTCAAGCGGGGGCACAAGGGCAGCGGCCGCAGTGCCCAGGTTGTTGTTCATGTGGGACCTCTCTCCACTTCGGCCTCTGAAGTTCTCATTTGAATATTAGCTACTACCATTAAGATCTGCATCGGGGGCCCGCGCTGCACCTAACTCACGTTGCGGCGTCACAGCAGACTCCGTGCCCTCCCACTGGCCACAGTGTCGGAGCCGCTTCACGCGCTGCAATGCCATCCGGTCGGGCTGATCAATTCGACGTATGAGTTGCTATACACTCCTTAGCGGATTTCGACTTCCATGACTACCATCCTGTTGTTTGTTAGTCGTCACCCATTGTGGAGTCTGGGCTAACGCGCAACATGGTGCTGACTGGAGGCAAGGAAGAGACAGGGAAGAGACAGTTGTGCAGAGGCTGGGGGAGAAAAAGTGAACTTGGCACGGATTCACGTCGGGTGCATTCGCAGAAGTGGGTATGGTGGAAGGGAAAATAACTGCCTTATTCGTTTCTCAAAGGTTTTGGGCGGGGAAAAGTGTGATTTCATGTAGGGCAGGCGGTTTAGCCGGTATCAACTATATGGGCTCCGCGACCTTCCCTGAACAATAGCGCACCACCGTAACGATGCTCGTGGAAACGCGCAGGTATATGTGGGTTGAAGTAGAGAGGAAGAAAGAATAGGTGAGGGGGCATCAACGGAGCAGGTAAAAGAGAGGGAAAAAGTGTTGGGAGATAGAGATGGAGCGTCAGACTTACCTGGCCGATTGATGTCCTAACCCGTAGTGAGCCACTGAGCGGTGCATCTAGCCATGTTCTAGTGGGATATTTAATCCCCTATATGGTGGTGCGTTTCTCCATGTCCTAGTGGAAAATTTATTCTCATTTCATACATTAAGCGAATCGGGGGTCAATACCTATGAGGGGGCTGATTGAAGTAGGTTGCGCTTTCCTTGAGACGAAGTGAATGAAGAGGGATCCGAGGAAGAGGATCGTAAGTAGAGGGGGCAGTGGTTGGTGGCGCAAGTTGCCCGTGTTACATGAGGGAGGAGTGATTTGGGGGAACAATGTATGTTTTCGAGTTTTAGCGGAAGTTTCATCCCGAATTTTTTTGCTCGTCCTGTCGATGAAGCAGCCCTGTTTCTAACTCGGTGCCAGTGCATGTATCTTTCTATGTTATGGAGGAAAATCCCTTCTCTTTTGCACGCCCGGAGAGTGCGTACATCACTGTCGGAGTAAGAGGCAAGGCTTACCTCTTCTTGGTGGTATGAATCCTGGCGTCGTTGATCTGTCGTTTCCCTTTCCTCGTTTATCACCCTTGTGCATGTGATTGTTCCCCTCGTCCCTGTGTGTGTGTTTTCCCTCCTTTACGATTGTGTCCCTATGAGCTCATCTGAACCTGTCCCTGTCGAGTGGCCATGCGCAGTACAGGAAGCGAGCGCAGATCATGCAAATTAGATTATTACGGGGGAGATGGCCGCACGAGCTAGGCGACGAACAGGCGTGTGTGTGAGAGAGAGAGAGAGAGAGAGGGAACCCACCTGGGAAGTTGGCGATGCAGGATGAACCGAGAGTTGGGCTACCTGTCAAACTGCAGGGCCGCCAGGGTGCAACATGAGATTATCCCTAAGCGTCAAACTGTCAACTCAGAATGGACGTGGACAAGGGGAATCTGATTGGTTAATTAAAGCAAAGCTTGCGGTGGTCCCAAGGGATGTTGGCGTCAAGTGATTCCGCCTAGAACTGGCATTTCGTTAAAATTGACATTTTTTACTATTTTCACGAAATTGGGCATCCGAGAAAAAAACGTGTTTTTAAGCATGTTCTTGTGCCTACGACATTGGACCATTGATGGTTCGGCGTCCTGGGGACTCCGGACCATCTAATGTATCTCGACGTAAAGTATCGTCAAAATATATCTGAGGACCAAGAAAAAATAAAAAAAAATTGAGGCAGATCAGATGGTCGATGTGGTCGGCACAAAAAAATGCTAAAAAATACTGTGTTTTTTTGTAAGATCGATTTCATGGTTTGATGTGGTCGGCACAAAAAAAATGCTAAAAAATACTGTGTTTTTTTGGAAGATCGATTTCATGTGAATAGTAAAAAATATCAATTTTAACGAAATGCCTGTTTCAGTGCTTTGAATGTCAAAGTAAAGAGGTTCAACTGTGGAGTGTTGTTATGCTCATAACTTTTGCCCCTGCAGCTTAGAGTTTGCCTGCGTATACCTGACCCCAAGCACATTCGGACACTACAGACTATTGTGGAGAGAAAGAGGAGAGGTGAAGGCACAAAGCAAGGGGTGCACGCACGTTAGTTAGAGAGGGAGAATAAAAAAGCAAGACTTACCTGCACATGGACGCCGGGAGCACGATAGTTTCATAATTTAACAGCAAGAAGGGAGCAAGTGCGACATACTATGTTGGACTACATGAATTGCTCACACCCTGCCGTTGGAACTGATCTCCAAAGGAGAAGTGCACATGCACTTCAAGGAGTCGGGCTTTGCGGCATTTTGGTAGCCCATCCCACACTCTACCATCCTTTGGTATTGTCCTTGACATTTTGATTTGGAGGGCGGTCATACCTTAGCAAGGGAGTGACCACTACAAGTCGAAAGACTGGCAAAGTGTTGTTAGGCTGTGTTTTGACCTCAATCTGATAATATTACAGTGATTCAGAGTGGTGGTTAGGCTTTGTAAGGAGGTTATTGTTATGACTTGGAAACCTGTCAGGGGTACGACTGCTCTGCGTCTTTACATCGGTTCATCTATTTTACTGCGTTTATTGGCCGTCATTGTGGGGCTTTCAAGCAACTAAAGAAGTGAAGGTCCTCTCATGCGAGTCTGAGTGTACCTCTCTTGGATGTAAGCGGCTAAATGACTCTCTTCCTGCCCTTCTTAATCTCTGTCTAGTCTTTTGGTTCAAAGAGGAAGGCGGGAGGCGGGATTGAAACCCGTAATTTGTGTCAAGACCTTTGTGGGAGGTTCGCCCCACTGATTGCGGGACCTCTGCCGGAACCCATGTGAGGTTTTGGAGGCAGAGAATTGTAAGGTATACCATCTTCTGGTTGTATAAACTAACTATACCCCTATTTTGACCACATTTTTCTGGTCTGTCTGATACGTATGCATGCATTCCTTTATAATTTTTTTTTTTTTTTCAGGACTTAATCAAATTAATTGGAAGAAACGCATGCGTAAAGTTCAATTTTTTTTTATTTTGACGGAACGCAGACTAAGGGATGAACTGGGGGAAGGTGAGAGGAAAGCAGTAGTGCATGCGTTTGACCGGGTCAACCAAAGGTTGGACATTGTTTCTAAGCTGAATGACCCAGTGCTATGTTTATTGCTTAATTTTTAAAGAACTAGACATTGTTTCTAAGCTGAATGACCTGGTTGCTATGTTTATATTTTTAGAAGGCTTGCCTAGCTGAATGGTTCAGTCTCTTGTTTTATTTTGATGGAGGATTTAGCGGAAGGCTAAGCATTGTTTCTAAGCTAAATGGTTTAACCTGCAACCACTTACAAAGTAAAAACGAGTATAATTAGAGGTACTTTACTTATTCGTATGTGAACAGACAACTGAATATTGTTTCTTAGCTGAATAGTTTAGCTTTAAGCCATATCACAAAAAGAAGAGAAGGAAAAATAATGAGTATAATTGAAAGTAACTTCGGCAAGCTGAGCATTGTTTCTAAGTTGAATGGCTCAAACACCTGCCCATGTTTTTCTTTCTTTTAATGATGGGTCAGAAAGTTACTAAACTCTGGATGTTTAAACAGTTTAGGACGACGAGGCATTGTTTCTAAGTTGAATGGTCTAGTCATGCGCCCAAAGGAGAGAGAAGTAGCTGTGCGACCTGTTTCCATATAATCTAAGGCATGCTAGGTATTGTTTCTAAGTTGAATGGTCTAGCGTTATGCCATATGTAAGATGGGTATAAGGGATAAATCATCTGGAGGATTAATGAACTATCTTATATGGAATTAACATTGGGCTTTGGTGAGAGTATTTACCTATTGTGGTATAGACTTGCAGATGATTGAGTGTGAGCACTAATTACTTTGAGTGCCAGCTTTGATAGGTAGCTGCTGTAAATGCTCACCACGTGTTGAAGTTGTAAGAGTTAGTTCAATTCTTGTTTTTTCTGAGTTAAGTTTATTTTACTTAGTTTAATTCTTGCATTTTCTGGGATAAGTTTATTCTTCTTATACTTGATCTTGTATAAAATTTGGAAAGTTACTTTCGCTAAAGGAAGTGTTGTTCAAATTTCTGCAAATCCAAGTAGTTAGTCAAATTTTGCCTTTGCATATTTTACGTTTTGTCTGGTTTGATATCTGACTTAGTAAGAATATAAGACACCTACTTTCCTAGGGGAGGTGCTTCCTATTTTTTTACTAAATTAAGAAGTTAAACACATTTTGACTTTATGAAGTTAAAGATTATTTTCGAGTTTTATATCTAACCTTGTATAAATCTTGAAAAGATAATTTTCCGACGAGAAGCGCTGCTGATTTTTTTTTTTTTAAAGAGTTGGATTATATTTTCATGGGAAAAGTCTTGGCGATTATAGGGGAGACACTGCCAAAATTTTCCTTATTCTTTAATGTTCATTGAATGATAAATTTAAGGGTTTAGTCTTATAAGAATCTGAGTAAGATGTGATATGAGGATCTATCCTCCATACACTTAATGTTCAAGTATTTGAGATTTGGCCTGTGCTGTGTTGACATGTCTTTCTTGGCCGTCTAGATTCAAGATCTGATTAACTCAAATCCAATCCTACGAGGATCGTCTTCTGTTATCTCTTGATAACAGGTCGGTTGATTGATTGCCGACTCGTTGGCCCACGACACAACTTGATGCCTTAGCCTTGAGTTGCTTTGACAGTTTTAACCGAATTTATTTCAATGGTCATTATAAAAAATTGATGAGTTTTTATGGGAAGTTGAACAATGGTTGGGGGTTGAATGTGTAAGGCGTTGTGCGAGTTTCAGAGAACATTAAAGTTGACCACGTTCGTGCATGATAATGTGACTTTTCTATGTGTCTGTGTTCATGCAGGTTAGTATTTGGAGTTTGGTATACGAGCATTACCTTGTGACTTTTCTATGTGTCTGTGTTCATGCAGGTTAGTATTTGGAGCTTGGTGTACGAGCATTACCTTTGAGCCAGTGAGAATGACAACCATGTGTTGCACGATCTACATACCTTATAGGCTTATCCTTTCTTCTTTTTATTTTATCTCGAGTTCTGATTAGTAATTGGGTGTTGAGATGCCTGTTTATTTTCTGATTTATCTTGCTCGTTAATTTTTTATAGTTGGACGTTGATGTCCGTGGAAGTCGTCAAAGTCAAACCCCTTGACTTATTTCCAGGCCCTGGATAATGGAGCTCGTTTTCATGGCCATAAGGGTAGACTGCCACAACAGGTCGGAGCTTGTATACCACCCACTGTCCGCAGGGTGGATTAAAGGGTGTGGTTCTTAACCTCCTTGGAGGTTGTCTAGCATCGAGAGATAAACCCCTCAAGGCGTGTATCAACCGACACTTGAGTGTCGAAAGTGACACTTGAGACCACTGAGGGTCACGCGATTATGCGTACAATATAATACTCCATCGTTGCGACTGCTTGCGTATTCAGGCATGCCTAGTTGATATGAGAAGGCGTATGCCCGCTCAGTATTTATTATGAGTCTCGCATGCGACGCCTAACTGATTCTCGTGCTCGAAACGTTATAGGTCAGATACAAAAAGAGACTAGGAGTGTTTTGCTTGTGGGAGTAATTTGATTATTTGCTTTGGCGTGGTGTAACGCGTGGTAAGAAGGATGCGTCCTCGTCGACTGACGACTGGTCGCGCTTGGGACCTTAGCCCCCCAGTGTGTCGGCTCACGTATGGGTCCGATAGAGGAGTGTGATCGCGCATGCCCCCTATGCTACAACGTACAAGAAACGCCCTTGGCTAAGCCATCTCTACGATTGCAACTGATTAACTTTCGCAAGTGGTTCATTAGCTCGACGGTACCTCGCGTGGCCTTATCCTGTCGCAGAGGTTCGAGAGAGGTATGGCTTGCGCACTCGGCCAGCGTGGTGACGAAGCTCCACTGCACCGCGATATAAAAAGTTCTGCTCGAAATCCTGTGTGACGTGGCTGGGAGGGTCCCCGTACGAGACCGTGCGCTCGACAACGTACTTTGGATAGAAGCCATTCGCAATTGGAGCGATGCAAAGAATATCAAATGGTGGATCCTGAATTTCAAACCATTCGTGAAGTTGGAAGGATAATTCTAAGTCGGAGGGCATAACTGTTCTAAGTTCGTGAAGTTCGAGGAACCTATCGACATGAACAAGAGAGAAAAGTGACAAATTGGCGATGTATCTTTCCTTATTCTACGGCTGCCTAATTCGGGCGTAACACATGTACAAAGTCAAAATGAGCACCTACTAAGTGGCCGACGCTAGGTTCACTTACAAAATATGCATCAAATGTTTGAACGAACTGTAAGGGCTTCTCTCCACTACTCTCGATATGTGCAAAACGAGAGTGAACATTTGTGTTAAACTTTCTATGTCGGGCACTGTTTGATGGATGTTTGAATTTCAACTGACAAAACTAAATTAACTATCAGAAAGTTATTCTGACAAACAATTTTTTTTTTTTTGGTAGACTTACGGTCAGCCGCTCCCGTAGTTGATAGTGCTCGGGGATGAATTTGAAAATTTTGGAACTTTTGACGAAGGTCAGCCTTGAGGTTTCACGATCGAGGGTTGGTTAGATACGTCATGTTCTTTTTTTTGTTTTTGGGACGGACCACCCAGGGCCGAAGCCGAACTCGTAGCTAAAGGGGTGGATTACCAAGCCCACCGGGCTAAGCCCCAACCAATTAGATGGGCCGGGCGACAACTTTTGAGGCAGGGTTAGGCCTGCCTAGGCCAGAGATTAGGCGGCCTACTCGTCACAACCCTTCAAATAAAAGGGTTGCCGGTATAGTTCCTGTAATAGGATCTAGCCCAGTAGGTATCGCACTGAACTATCACCCAGCAGTTGACGGGATCGAGTCCGACGACATTTCGTCTGGGCTAAGCTCATTTCAGTGCTGCCTCTTTTTTTCTAAAGTGACGTGGTCGATTTCGGCCGCATAATCTTGGAGATTGTGCGAACGAGATCGGCCGTACACGGAGCTGCATGTCTTGCACAAGGTTGACACGCATAAATAAAAAAATCGTAAAAAAAAAAATTAATGGAATTTTTTTTTCGTCGATCCCAAGGGGATCGAACCCGAGTCTGTATTTCAGAGTTCGTGGGTTCCCTACGAAGGCGATAGGACTGTTGGCATTTGCCAATGGGGTTAAAAAAAAAAAAAAAAAAAAAAAAAAAGAAGGCTACAAACGAAGCGCCAAATGGCGCAGTCTGAAGTATCTAGGGCGTTTAAGTCCGCAATACACATGACAGTACCCGTTTTAAACGGGCGGTCGTTTTTCATGGCAAAATATCATTTTTTTTTATAAAGATTTTTAAAGTTTTCCTTATAAAATTTGCTTTAGATTTTTTTATTTAGATTTTCTTTTAGATTCTTTAATTTCTTTTTAGATCTTTTTTTTTTCTTATTTATGATTTTATTAAGTACCCGTCGTTTCGACGAACAGGCTGGTTACTACTATCTGCAGGCTGAGCAAAATCGAATGAATCTACCCCCGAACATGGAGATATACATTGTTGTGTGTGTATATGTGAGTGTATGTGTGTGTGTGTGTGTGTGTGTGTGTGTGTGTGTGTGTGTGTGAGAGAGAGAGAGAGAGAGAGAGAGAGAGAGAGAGAGGTCTTACATGGCCAGCAACGAGCCGGCGAACAGGTATGTCTCCAACCTAGCAGCTGACACTCCTGCTACTTCCAACGATAGGAAGAGCAAAATCGAATGGATCTTCCACTAGGACATGGAAATATACACCGCCACATTTATTTTTCCCACCCCCCTTCTATCCTTATCTCCGAAGGTATGCGCCCGTTCACTTAGTGAATGGGCTGCAGATATGGTTGCGTGGGGCAGGGGGAAAAAGACCCTGTTAAGCTTGACACTAGTTCGACTCTGTGAAATGATTTGGCTGGGAGGGAGGCTGGTCGTTTTGGAAAATGAGTTGCCTCTCCCAAGGAAAGAGAGAGACGAAAAAAAAAAAAAAAAAGGGAAATGGCTACGAATGCGGCCATGATTATGCCTTAGGTGCACATGAACAGGCCTGAGTATAACTACTCAGGTCAGGACATGTAAAATTGAACAGCCATTGTTCTTAAAATGGCTGAGTTCAGTTTGGACACGACGTACCTGCACTAAAAAGTGTGTCGGGTACGCTGAACTTTGAGGAGTCATAGCTCTTCAAAGAAAAGTCAGAAAAAAAAGAGAAAAAAGGTTTTGGAAATGGCACGTCCTCAACTATCCCATAAAAATCCGAGATAGCTGATTCAAAAAATAAATAAATACAGAGGGGCAGTTAAAAGTACCCGTTTCTGTGTGGCCCAAGTTTAGCCACAGTGAGCCACACTGAGCCATTGATTTGACTAAGATCCAGGGCTCATATTGAATTCACTTGGGGTGAAGAAGTGCTGGCCAGCTCCTCTAAGCAGCTATAAAAGCCAGCACTCCACCCATCAGCCTCACAATTGTGGAAGTGCTGTTGGGACTTTCACTTGTGTGAATGTTGGTTGGCGCTATTGAGAGGAGGTGTTGTTGGAGGAGAAGTGGAGGTCTACAGGGAGTTGAGGGTGGAGGAGAGGCAGTCATAGCCAAAGGATGGGAGTTTTTGCCACACCCTTGTGTTTGTGTTGCACGCTTGTGTTACGCCGCGAGGCTGTGTTTGAGTCTGGTCGTGCGACAAGAGGCCCATATTGGGGAGGTGTTATCCGACTGACCCCACGATAATGTTGGAGCGTTGAGGGAGGAGACCACTTGCAAATTATTCTCGGATTAGCAACATTTTGAGGGGGGGTGCTGCCGAAATTGTGCGGCGTAATAGTTTTACGACAGTCTTTCTGGACGGCGGCGGTAACATTTTAGCAGCACGATATTTGGTGGTGTGGCCGTTGAGGTGCTGACACTTGCGGCATTGACGCTAGAGGGTCGCCGTTGTTTTTTGGGGACCATTTGGTGTTCCGGCAACAACGTGGGATTGCCTTAGGCTCATTTCGGGACCAGGAGGTATTACATTTGATCGTGACGAGCGTGTTTGTGTGATTGGAGTGGTAATCGGAGGTGGGTGGAACCTGCAGTTTGATTTGGAGGACGTGATACAATTGGAATTGAACAGTGATCAGCGTGGGACATTGGCACCACGTGAAACTCGTGTGTGGGAAGACCCTCCTAGAGGGCTATCTCGCTTGAGTTGGGTGGGTCAACTCTTGCTCAATTGAGCGCTTGAAGGAAGACGTGTACCAACTTTTGATGCAAGGGCCACAACTTGTGAGAGTTGTGTGGCCGAATTTTTTGGGTTATCAGGCTTTTTTGAGTAAGCCACTTTCGTCTTCACTCAAGGTTAGTCAGCTAACTTTGTTTTTCCTTCACACTTGCGTCATCACTTTGCTTGTTTCTACTTCGAATGTTCAAAGAATGGTAGAGAAAGGTGTGTGAATGACATGCTTGTGGGAAATGGGGCTGACTTGAATGGGATGTGGATGACTTTCAATTGAGTTCTTTCTTTTGTTGTTGTACAAATAGGTAGGAGGATGTATGTAAGAGAGACTTTCGCTATGTCTGCTCAAGAAAATGATGAAAAAGATGCTCTTTCCTCGATTCCTTTCCTGCCTGCATATAAAAAAGAACAATACATTGGAAAAGGGGAAACTGATGGGTGCGGAAAGAATAAAATTCTTAGAGGAAGAGGAGAAAAAAAAAAAAAAAATAGTACTTTCCCAAGGAACATCCTGTTCTATCCCAAATAACCTTACTTATCTTGCCCGTCCAAAGAAGTCTCAAGTTCACTTCCTTTGCTCTCTTATATTTTTTTCGACTAAGTCAACCTCTCGTGAAAAGTATATAGGAGAACGATTACACTTAGGGACTTGGACTTCTTCTCTCTAGGAAGCATATGGGGCAGGGGTTCGTTGCTTTTGAAGTCGGCCCTGCTATTGACCCAGAGTGGACCGTACTATGGGGCAGGGGTTCGATGGGTGAGGCCACAAGAAGCAATGACCATGGGGAAGAGGGAAAATAACAAATCAAAAAGCCCATCAACGACCTTAAGTAAAAATCGTCGGCGATCTGGCTGGTATGACCTTCATGCCGTCTACAATCTTGAGAACGATGAGTTATGGTTCCTTTATGATCTTGAGATTCAGTGGATATACCTCAGGTTTATCCTGCACTACGATACTCGTGTGGAACCATTCGAGAATATCGATTTCTTAAAGAGGATCTTTGCAAACCGCTTTGAACAAGTAGACAGGCAGGTGTGCCAAAGGGTGGTATATCGAGAAGAAGTTCAAAATCTTCGACGTCTCATCGAAACTTGACGTGGTTCATTTTGTGGACAGATGGCTGACAACCGACGAGATCTACCAAGGTGAGGTACTTGTTAGTGCGAGACAACACGTCGACTCGATAGGTTGGATTTATTGGCTTACTCAATGATGGACAAGGTTATTTTTCTATCTCTCGCATGGATGTCTGTGCCAATGTGACCCATCTTTCAGAAGAGTTGCATGGATATACTTTGTATTTCCATTGCGCAAGTAATCTCCAATGTCTTTCTCGGGTCATTGTGAGAGTTTAGATTACTTCATCAGGGGATCGATATGGCATCGTCTAGATTAGGAACACCGCGACACACCACCTTTTTCGAATGCTTCAGCAATTGTGTGTCAGAGTTTGGAGATTGGCCTATGGTATGGCCTCCCTTTATGGCATGCAGGCAGTTTGAGTCGTACGAGCTACCTGTGTTATCACTTGAACTTTCGATGACGAGCAGCTCACATGACTCGGTCGGATCGAGGCCGAGGCCTGAGAGGGTCGACAACTATATCAGGGCTAAAATAAGTAGTCAAAGGTTGACCAAAAGACTACGCCAGGTTGTTCGTATGCTAAGGCCATTGTCATTTTGCATGGCTCGACAAAGTAATCTCACACAAACATTATATATATATATATATATATATATATATATATATATATATATATATATATATATATATATATATTTGAACTTGAGTTTGGTTACGAATATGAGCATACCTCTCATGCAAACGTTGTTTGTATAATTATTTCACATAAACATATATTTTTTTCAGATTTTTCTGAGATTTTTTTTTTTTTCGCATTCGGAGAGTTTTGGCGCTCGTTCCAGTTCGGTCCTGAATGCATCACTGAACCTGAACACGATGCTATACAGTATATATATATCAGATTTTTCTTAGAAGTTTTTTTTTTTTTTTAATATTCGCATTCGAAGAGTTTTGACGCTCGTTCGAGTTCGGTTCCGAATGCATCACCGAACCCGAACACGATGTTGTACAGTATATATATATATATCGTCAAATAGAACTGCCCGGTAAACCGTATATATATATGCATATATATGTATATAAATCTTTCATAACATAGTACCAACTGGATGGATGGTATCCGGGTTCCTCGATGATGAGACTATCATGCTTTGGCATTGAGGGGTAACCACGCATGCAGAAAACGAACTGCTTGCAGAGTTGGTCGAAAGCAGTTGTCATAGTGTAGTAAAATGTTATTATAGTATACTAAACTATCTGGAGTAAAATTATTTTTTTACAAGCCTGTTACATTTCAAGTAATGCATTTGATCAAAATTCATTTGCAAAGTAACTTGTCTTTGAAGAAAAATTAAGATGTTTAGAAATATGCATGCATGCCAATGTATCACCCGCGTTCATGAACGCGGGGCCGCTGACCGCATGCGGTCGGGATTATGGCTGCGGGGGCCAACCGCAGGGGCCAAGTGCGACCGCAAACCAACGACATTTTTAAATCCTAAAAAAATAAGTGAAATATACATATATATATGGGGTTGTAGGGTTTGAAAATCCCTACATCCCTATTTTTGTTTTTTTTTATTTCGATATTTTTGTAAGGAAGATGAGCAATAGGGAACTTCAGCAATCAAACAACATCATACACATCAGACTAGATAGTCGTGACCTCAAACCAAAAGCAGAATTGCATCACGAGTTTCACCAAATAAGAGCACACCACAAGTTCATAATTGACAATGTTGGTATAGTCTCATCATCATCATCAACGAAGAACCAATGTTGATAACCTATCTGATGTCTGGCGCCCAGACTACAGATGACAAATCCTATCTAGCCTAGATTACAATGCCGAAGATGACGTCAATAGCTTTCCCGAAGTACGAGCATATAGTGACCAATGTCGCACGCTTCCAGCACCAGGTATGTCTCTCGGCTTACTCACAACCTCGTTCCCCAACACACAGATGCCACTTGCACCCAAGGACCACCCTGCGCCACACCCGGCTCACAGCAGCGCAGCTCGGCTATGGCTGCCTGCTCCTTCCTGCTCGCCCATGAGCGCATGAGTGCCAACCAGCTTTAGCGCGGCAGCGTTTGCGCAGCATGCAGCCAGCACCCGAATGCCCAATGCGGAGGCAGGCCCTTTGCTATATGGACGTGGCCTGCCTGCATTCTGTCCCAAGTTGCGCTTGGCCTTTCCCGAGAAGCTTCCAGTAGGCCCCGGTAGGCTAAGGCCCAGCCCGAAATAGATGAGGCCTAGGACCTACGGTGGTTGCTTGTGCCCAACTGCCTTCGGCCTGTGTTTGGCCCATACCCCGTATCCAGCCCAGGGCCTGCTTTCGATACATGCAAACAGGCGGCCCGGGGCCTGGGTTCTTTCAACCAACTGGCGCTGCGCAACTGCTTGAATTTCCTTAGTTGCGCGGTGGCCGAAATAGAGACCATGAGGTCCTCGTCGAGCCTGCCTTCTCTTAGCGCGGCCGACGTGCTGCTTAAAAGGGCCTGAAAGGGGCTCATAGAGGCTGTGGCCTCGCATTCAATTCCCTCCTCCATAGCTTCAACAGTCCTCTGAGAAGCTCAATCTTCAATCATCGGGCGCTTTCCCTTCTGCAGAGATCTCTCATAGTGGGCTACAACTTGTGGAGCGGTCTGCATAAGTTCCTCCCTGGTGAACCAGCGGTCCTCCTTCGGATCAGTATGATGCCGAAACCGAATGCAGTACCACAGCTTCATTTTCGGAGGACATCCCCTGCCCGTTGGTCTTGGAACTGGCAGCTCTCTGTGGTCCACGATATCATCGATATCCACCTCTCCGTCCATTGTTGGGGGCAACATTGAGCGACGAGAAGGGAACTGTTCTGTTTCCCTGAAAGGTGCAAGTTTGGAGGCGTGAAAGACAGGATAAGTGCGGAGATAACCAGGGATCCGGTCCGGGAGTACATAAGACGACCCATCCGGATCTGTCCCGACAATGTCTAAGACCTCTCATGGCCCAAAGTATTGGGGCATGAGCTTGCGGGAAATCCAATGCTCCTGTCCCAATTCTGAGGACTTAACCCAGACTCTGTCCCCAACCTGAAATGTAGAAGGGCGATGATGTTTGTTCTCAGACTCTATCATTGTCGCCTGAGCTTTCTGCATTTGGTCCACTGCCTGCTACATCTTTTGCTCATATCGGCATGCAAATTCTAAAGTACTGGGCGCAACCGTTGATGGATCTTCAGGTAGTAAGAAGTCTAGAGGTAGTCTAGGTTTGAATGTCAGTAACCGACTGTTAGGGCTCACTCCGGTGGCGCTGTGAACAACATTGTTATACAGATTGGCGATGAGAGCAAGCTTCTCGTCCCAGTCGACCTGATTGGGCTTGATGTAATGCCACAACAGGTGTTGGACAACGCGATTCAATTGTTCGGCCTGGCCATTGGCCTCGGGGTGATTACCCGAAGTCATCTGCAGTTGCGTTCCCTGTTCGGCAGCAGCAGCCTTCCACAACTCACGTGTAAATCTGACATCCCTGTCACTCACAATGGACTTGGGTAGACCAAAGTCTCTTACCCAGTTCTCTTTGAACAGTCTGATAACGTACTCGGTTTTTGTTGTTTTCGGGATGGCTATCAACCTAGCATACTTACTAAATTTGTCCATGATGACGAAGATATGTCTCATTCCGCTCTTGCTGGTGACCAACGTATCCATGAAGTCCGTGGACAGGCTCTCACCTGGTCTTTCCGGAATCGGAAGGGGCTTTAGGAGCCCAAGAGGAGCCTGAGTACGTGGCTTGTCTCTCTGACAAACCTGAGAAGTTTCCACGTACAGCTGGGCATCTCGCATCATCGTGGGCCACCAGAACCGCTGCAACAGATTGGTTGCTGTCTTTTTATAACCAAAATGACCGGTGGCATCATGACACTCTCCTAAGAATAAACTACACAAAGACTCTCTATTTGGGACACACAATTGTTTATTCCCTGCCTTCTAAAGGAACAACAAGCCGTTGACCAACTCAAACTCACCAGAAGTCTTCACATCCTTCGCCTCAAGTCCGCGTATGATCTCAGACATGAACTGGTCCTCGCGATAGGCTTCAACCAAAGAGCGAGTAACATCATCCGTAAGACCGAACTCAGTAATCAGCGCCCCTGACAAATCGGGTCTACGCGACAGGGCATCAACAACCTTATTGTACTGACCCTTAATGTAGTGGGGCTCGAAGTCATACTGCTCTATGACTTCAATCCAACGCTTCAGAGCGTCGGAGAGCACAGGTTGGGTTCTCATCCACTTCAGGGTCTGATGATCGGTTCTGACGTAGAAGAACCTTCCAAGGAGATAGTGTCTCCAGTGGGTGAGCGCCCTGTAGATTGCATAGAGCTCCTTCTCATAGGTGGACTCGGCCAACTTTTGAGAGGGCATCGTTTTAGACATGTACTCTACAGGCCTCAACTTTTCCCCCTCCTGTTGCGCAAGTACGGCGCCTGTGCCATATTGGCTAGCATCCGTAGTTACTACAAATGGCTTGTCATGATCAGGAAGTTTCAAAACCTCATGATGCGTCAACGTATGCTTCAGATGTCTGAAAGCAACCTCGCATCTGTTTGTCCACTCCCATGGGGTGTCAAGGCGAGTCACGTCCGTCAAACGGGGGGCAATTATGCTATAGTTCTTCACAAAGTTGCGATAGTAGCCGGTCATCCCCAAGAAGGACCTCATCTCAGTCATAGACTGAGGACGTGGCCAATCACAAATGCTGGCTACCTTCTCGTTATCGGGCTTTAATCCTTCCGCAGAAATTTCATGACCCAAGTACAAGACACGGGTGCGGCCAAACTCACACTTCTCACCGTTGATCTTGAACTTGTGCTGTCACAGAAAACTAAGGACTTTGTCCAAGTGCGCAACGTGCTCCTCAACTGTCTTACTAAAAATAAGTATGTCATCGAGGTACACGATGACAAACTTATCCAAGTAGTCATGAAATATCCGATTCATAGTGTGATGAAAGATGCTAGGAGCATTGCAAAGGCCTCAAGGCATCACCACAAACTCGTACAAACCGTACCTGGTCTGAAAGGCGGTTTTGTGTTGATTCTCGTGCCGGATTGCAATCTAATGATACCCGGACTTCAGATCTATCTTACTGAAGTACCGACACCCTTGCACTTTATCTAGCAAATCGTCGATGCGTGGTAGGGGCTCTTTGTTCTTGACAGTGATGGCATTGAGGCCCCTATAGTCAATGCACATCCTAAGTGTCCCTTCCTTATTCTTGGGTAATAATAGAACTTGAGACCCATACGGAGAAACACTCGCCCGGATCCACCCCTTTTCTTATTAGTTCCTTGAGTTGCCGACGAAGCTCATCAATTCGCCTGGAGACATCCGATAGATCCTACCCTTTGGGATACCAGACCCCGGGATAATCTCTATCGCGTGGACCACCTCCCTCTCAACAACCGTTGTTGGCTCTTCAAATAGATCAAGGTACTTAGCGACTACTCCCTCTATCTCCGGTGACATTTTCACCACCTCGCCTGCAACAGAGACATAAACTAGATTCATCACACATACCCTCCTCCTGATTTTGCTTATAATAATTGTACAACGAGGCCGCACACATGCATCCATGGGACTCAATCAGACTACTAGCTTTATGTAATCTGACGGTCCCCCCACCTGGCAAAGTGTGTTTGACCACTTTTCGGTCCCAGTCAAACTGGGGTTGTGCCACTGAGAGGTAATCTATACCTAACAACATATCCATGGGGAGTTCATCACTCACTAGGAACGACACGCGATGTCTCAATTCCCCTCCCGCGTACGGAAAACGACACTCAACATCTTCGAGGTAGTCATTGACTACCATGCGCTGTTTGTTGGCACAGGTCTATTCCACAGGTCGACTCAGGCAGTGGACTTATCCCTGTAAGCGCAACCTCTCAACGCACGCGCGACTAATGAAGTTCCTTGTCGAGCAAGTGTTATAATAAGCCTCGGCCTTATGGCCGCCAATGACCATCTGGCTTACAAACATCTCACCCTTCGAGGCTTTGACTAGGGCCGTCCAAGAAGCTAACGGGTCTGATCTAGACCACTCCTCCTCTAGCTCCTCTAAGGACTCAAACATATTCATCGAACAGAGGCTCGATGAGTCTGAACGTGTTTGTGAAACGATGTTGGAGTCAGTAGCGTGGGCCATCTCTCGACGTGGTGAGGGTATATCCACCACCTCGACCCTCGTAGGAACAACTACTATTCCTACTGGCCCGACGTGTTTTCTGGAGCAGTGCCAGAAGTACTAGCTACATTGCTACCAATGGGATGGGAGGATCCCAACGCCTGCCCGATCATAGGTAGGATCTTCTCGGTCACCTTCTTATCACGGCACTTAGATTGGTTATGGCCGTATTGACCACAATGAATGCAAGCTTGCCGTGTATACCGATCTCTTCACACGTTCTCGGTGAGACCGGCCTTCTCCCATAGGGGAGCGTTGGGGTCAACTTGACTCCTTGACCGGGAGCCTCCACTGTGTCTACGGGTCGCCTTGCCTTTCTGAGCTAGGACAGCGTCAACTCCACCCCCTGAAGCTTCAATGTTGCCAGCCTATGAACCTACTCCCTCGTGGAAGTTGTCGTCTAACCCGATGGTTGAACCATCATTATCGACAAACATAATGTGACCCTTCGCCTTCCAGTTGGGAGGCAGCGACTTTCTCCTACCATCCGTAGTGGGTGCCTGCCCATGCCCTATCTTCGCCCCAAAGTCTAGGGCCTTCTTGTTAAACGAGGGGAAGTTGTGAACATTGATGTTGACCTCACCTGCCAACTGATTCCTGAGAGGCATAGGAAAGCATCTCAGGTAGGAGGTGAGTGAAACCTGGGGGTCATAGCGCACCCCAGGGACACAGATCAGACGCTCTACAACGTCGGTGGCATCCCTCACTGACTTGAACTGCCTCGTGTGGAGTGTCAGGATCGCATCAGTGGCATTTTGGGCCTCCTGAGGATCATGCCACCTTTCTTCCACCAACTTGAGGAAGTCATCAAATTGTTGGGTAACGGCCCAAGCGGGAAAGTTATGACCGTATCCCTGTAGCTGTACTAAACCACACAACCATCTTGCTGCACTACCCTCTAGGTAAGATGCAGCCACAATCACTTCCTCGTGCGGCAAGGTGTGTTTACACTTGATATAGACCGGCACTGCCCTCAACCAAGTGTCGAGGTCTTCACCCCTCTTATCCCCTGTGAAGGGCTTAGGAGCAGCGATGGCCGTCTTTGGTACCCACTGAGTTTGTCCCGGTCCCTGCATCCCACTGGGTTGTGGACCCTGTGATGCAGGCGGCTGCACTGGCTGTAGGGGTTATGTACCATGCGGGTGTACAGGCTGCGAGACAGCAGGTTGCGTTGTAACTGCAATCTGCAACGGAGGTTGGGAATACACTGGCTGTACAGGAACCTGCAAACTAGGACCTGCTGAGAGTCCTCCTATTAACGACATGCCTAGGGAAAAGGTCTGGACTAATGCTGGAGCGGTATATGGGGATACCCCAGTCATCGGTGGGACAAAAGGAGGAGGATGTACAACGGGCCAGACACCAGGCCCGGACGGTGATGGTGTCGCCTGCATCCGTCCGACTAATACAACCAGTCTCTGCTGGATGTCCTGTAAGATCTCCATTTGGTGATCTTGCATGTCAAGTACACTTAACAAGACCGACCGTATGATCCTCACATCTTCATGGCTGTAATACTGCCATCTCAGAGCTTCGACGGACTGGCGTGGTACAAGGGGAGATTCAGGTGAATTGGTTATTCGTTTGCAAGGCTGGGGTACCAAAGCCTGATGGCTGTGTTTTGAGTGAGTACGTTAAAGGTGTTGGGCAGTCTCTATTGGGTTTGGTCCTGTCCTCCCTCGACCGCAACACATCAGAGACTTGGATTGAATGCCCCAAGTTGTATGAGATGGGGCTTCGGAAGATGTACACTGAGAATGAAAATTACGAGACCATTCAGTCGTCAAAAGAAATGGTCCTCACCGAGATGAGGAAGAAATATGGCGAGAACCACTTGGATGAGATCAGTAAGTGGGATCCCAAAGGTGATGTACATCATGCGTACGTTATGTCGAAGGAGAAGGACAAGGAAAAAAAAAGACCCATTGTTCCGTCTTTCTTGAGCCCCTACCGGGCTGCCTCCGGTTTACTTTCCATTGCTTTGAACGTGCTGATTAAGCGGACGAAGGCACCAAACTTTAACCTTCAGGCTATCAGCGACCTGAAACCTGAGGTTTCCAGGATTAACCAATTGGTACCAAGGGGCTATGGGCTTGAAGCACACACATACGACATCAAAGAAATGTTTACTCAACTCCCCCACACGAAAATTATCCTTGTTGTTAGGTGGATGGTGGAACTGTTTCAGCAGGGGGGGATTAAGAAACTAGCCACATTTGGCAAGTCTCATGGGGAAGCCGGGTGGAAGTCAATCCGACTGAGCAAGCTGACAAGTTTAACCAACTTCCAGCTGGACAATACATTCTTTATCATCTCTGGACTGATCCTCCGACAGAAGCGTGGGATTCCTATGGGTAGGAGGGCAAGCCCTCCCCTTGCTTGCGTGATGTGTATGCGCGCTGAGTTCACCTTTTTATCTGAGCTTGGAAGTGATGCTCGCCTGATTTATGGGAAACGGTATATTGACGACCTGTTAATAATTGCCCTCTTCAAGAAAGGTGACCAAGTGAGCCGTCAGCTTGCCAAGGATCGACTAGATTGCGTCACCAGCTGCTATCCCGATGGACTGCAGCTTGAATGCACGGACACGGGCACAGGGGTCCTTGATTTTATTGAGACCCGTATGCTGGTTACTAACGAAGCAGCCCTGGTGATGTCTCATAAGTTTAAGAACGAAAATTCGATCTGGGATGCTGGCCCCCTAAAATTCCGAACGTACAAAGATTTCGCCTCATTTGGGCCTCGCCTGGCGAAGTTTGCGACTGTTGCCAATACCATTCTCAGAATCTCCAATAACTCCAACCAAGTGGGGATCACGTTTCTCAATATCCTCAGCCTTGTTGAGGAGGTTCGAAAGGCAAACTACCCTGATAAAGTCGTGCTGGCAGGGTTGGACTGGATGTATCGGCGAGATGGCAGCAGGATCTGGAAAGATATGTCCAGTGCGATTGAAACATGGCTTGCAGACAGGTAATCGTGGGTTATCCCACAGAGCCGGGTACGTGATACGCGGGAGACTTTCTGGATGCCAACTGGGCATTTTTGGCTTGGGCTGCGTGCTCCACCATCGGACTCAGGCGCGCCGGTGGGTCTAGTGTTTTTGGTGTGACCTCCATTTTTCTACTTTTGTCTATTTTTCTACATTGTTTGCATGTTCCGGATTTTTCTGGTTTTGTCTGGACTCTCGTTGGCTCTTCTGCAAGGGGGTCTGGATCGCCGGGTTAAACTCGAGGACTCGGCCCTATCGAGGTTTTCGTGGAGTACCACATTGTTTTCCACAGGAATGTTTCTTGCAGGTAATGTTAGCCAGGTACCGGTCAAAAGACTTGGTTCGTCGGGGAGGATGGCAGAGTTGCCGCCTGAGCGTTTTTAGCGAGTTTTTCGCAGGAACGTATTTAGCGTTAATAGTGGCCAGGTACCGCTCAGCAGACTTGGTTCTTCGAGGAGGCTGGCAGAGCGTCCACCCGAACACCTTTTCGCGTGAAAAATGAGAAGGTCAGGGCAGCCTGTGACCAGGTTTCAGACGGGCCAATGCATAGGGACTAGAACACCAGGTTGATGAGTAACATGTCGACCGGAAACGCCCGCGTACGGGTGAGAGTATGTCCGTAAACTTATATTTATAGGGGGTAGATGGTTTCATTCCTCAGCCTGAGTGGCGAATGAGTGGAAGGGTTGAGATCCTCGGCGGTGTGATGTCAAGGCATGTAGGGGAGAAGTTGATATCGCCATGATAGTAAAAATCACGCCTTTTTCTTCTTAAGTTATATCCATTTTTGTGTGATTTTCTCACATCTTCATCCAAGTCCTCAGGGTCCATCTCCTCCAACTCACTAACGTCCGCTTGTCTCCGCTGCATCCTGACTCTTCTTCTAATGATACTTTCTTTCTCTGCCTTAATCTCTCTCAAAGCCTGCTGTAGCTGTGCCTCGCGATCAGCTGCTTGCTGTATGGCGATCTCCTCAGGAGTCATCACAAGAGGTCGGCTTGCTATTACGCCAATGGACTGACTCAAAGTTTGGTCACCGTTGACCCTATAAAGTCTGTTGACCCTACAAAGCCTGTAGACACTGCAGAGCTTGTTGACCCTACAGTTCCTGAACTACCTGCCTGAGAAGTCCGCTGCAAAGAGGTGGACATTGCTTCTGAAGTTGCGGGCTTGCTTATGAGCGCACTGTTAGCCTCCATTGCTCTAGCCCTCCTCTGCTGTTGCTGCCTCTCTCTAAGCTGGTGGAACAAATGTCGGTCGCCCTCTGGTCCTAAAGCCAAGTGGGCGATCGGACGTCTACGTGAACGCAAGAGCCGGTCGTCCGGTTGTGGAACCTCCCTATCACTCATAAGCTACAACACTATACACTGTTTGTACTATGACACTCTAGATGCCTACCGCAACATAGTGCACATATCAATTTAAAAATAAATAGCTAATTAATTGGTGGCTATGTCAGAGACCGTACACTCGAGCCCAACAGGTAAGTTAGATTCCTACAAACGAAACTATTTCTAGTCTGATTAGTCCGCGAACAGAATGCACAATGAACAGAAACAAATCTAATTATGTTGTCTGTCAGATGTTAAATGGTTGTACATCTAACTAATCAAACCATAAAAATAGAATCATTTGTGTGGATGAGGACAGTATGGAATTGTTCTCAAACTTGTCATATGAAATCTACCCCTCCCTTAGTTCCCCTGGAATGTCACTTGACACCAGCGTCCCTGAGCTATCCAAATAGCAGTGCGTGACTAAAGGTGTGCACGACCCACACCTGTGCCCCGAGTAGCTACTAAGCCGGCCAGCCCTGCACTGTGTTTATCCTCGTGTGCACGAGCCTTACAACCATTGGCTGATCCAAAGGCAATTTAACGACCGCCCTCAAGTGCCATTAGGAATTATTTTACGTCGCAGCAGGACGACGATCACAGCCAATGGTTTTCCCTTCCGGTGTTTACCTAAAGACGGTCGGTCTCGTCTCCCACTTAGGGCTGGCCTGCCCTTCAGTATGCATCTAACAGCGCAGCAAGCCGAACAAAGGACAAGCAGCAAAGCATGCGTGCTCTGCTCTCAGTGGGTTGGCATGGTGACCGTGACCAAGCACTTCGTCCAGGGCACTTTAGAAAGCTCCACCCATCTTCTCCCAGATGCTCCACGTGAACATTGTCGACTCTCAAGGTTGAGTGCACTCGACACCTCACATTGAGAGGACTCTCAAGAAAGAACACACAACCTCACGGTAAGAAGTGTCGAAGAGGGTAAATAAGGTTAAGAGCAACGTACCTCAAATAACTGCCCCCAACCACAAAGATAATCTCACCAGATGACCTGACGCCGATTGTGATGATCAGTCATTGCTTCGGCATATCCAGCATTGCACGCCGTTCCATCTCAGCACCAATCGCACATCAGATAGTTCTCATCACACTGTCCAGAACCCACATTACACCACGTAGCCTTCCTGGCGATCCCCTCACCGCCTGGGTCGCCACTTACTTGTCTCCGCCTTCCTCACAACACACCACTTACGGCCCAACTCACCAAGCAGATCGCATGTATGCACCGCATTACGCAAAAGATAAGCGCCAGATGAGCGCAATTGTACCACAACTCCGATACCAAATTGTAAGTAAGATGAGCAATTGCGAACTTCAGCAATCAAACAGCATCATACACATAAGACCAGATAGTCGCGACCTCGAACCAAGAGCAGAATTGCATCACGAGTTTCACCAAATAATAGCACACTACAAGTTCATAATTCACAATGCTGGTATAGTCTCATCATCATCATCAACGAAGAACCAGTGTTGATAACCTATCTGGCGCTCGACGCCCAGACTATAGATGACAAATCCTATCTAGCCTAGACTACAATGCCGAACATGACGTCAACAGCTTTCCCGAAGTATGGGCATACAACGACCAATGTCGCACACTTCCAGCACCAGGTATGTCTCTCGCCTTACTCACAACCTCGTTCCCCAACACACAGATGCCACTTGCACCCAAGGACCACCCTGCGCCACACCCGGCTCACAGCAGCGCAACTCGGCTATGGCTGCCTGCTCCTTCCTGCTCGCCCGTGAGCGCATGAGTGCCAGCCAGCCTTAGCGCGGCAGCGCTTGCGCAGCATACAACCAGCATCCAAATGCCCAATGCGGAGGCAGACCCTTTGCTATATGGAAGTGGCCTGCCTGCATTCTGTCCCAGGCTGCGTTGGGTCTTTCCCAAGAAGCTTCTAGTAGGCCCCGGTAGGCTGAGGCCCAGCCCGAAACAGATCAGGCCTAGGGCCTCAGGTGGTTGCTTGTGCCCAACTGCCTTCGGCCTGTGTTTGGCCCATACCCCGTATCCAGCCTAGAGCCTGCTTTCAATACATGCAAACAGGCGGCCCAGGGCCTGGGTTCTTTCAACCAACTGGCGCTGCGCAACTGCCTGAATTTTTCAACCAACTGCCGATGTGCTGTTGAAAAGGGCCTGAAAGGGGCTCATAGAGGTTGTGGCCTCGTATTTTTAAAGATTTTTAAAAAAATAAAAAACAAGAAAAACAAGTACTAAAATCGAAAGAAACCTAGGCTACCAGTCGGGCAAGCACCAGGGAAAGTACCAGCCAAAAAAAAAAAAAAAAAAAAAAACTCCAACAAATCTGAAAAAAAATTATGTTATGCAAAAAAATAAATTGAACAACGTTCACCTCTAGGTCACATATAAATTCCTTACTTAATTTAACATAAAAATCTAAATTATAAAATAATTTCTATTTTTTATTTCTTTATTGCTTTTTGGCCCAGCCGGCCAAGTGGACTCGGGCCACTCTGGTAGCCTAGAAAGAAACATAATAAAAAAAGGATTTTTTTTTTTTTTTTGATTGCTGGTGGGATAAACATGGCGCACATGCTTCTTAAATTCTTTTTTTTGCCTTATATATGAAAATATAAAAGGAAGAAAAAAGATAATAATGAAAAAAAAAAAACAGAGCTACATTGATTGATTGATTGATTGATTGATTGATTGATTGATTGATTGATTGATTGTGATTGGTTGATCGATTGACTGATTGATTGATTGATTAGAAAAAAGGGGAAAAAAAAAAACTCGATATTATTATTATTGTTTTTTTAATTATGTGTGTGTATGTGTGTGTGTTGTGTGTGTGTATGGGCGCGCGGGTGTGTGTCATCGTTTGTGTGTGTGTGTATGTGCACGCGCGGGTGTGTGTCAGCGTGT